>CM035407.1:95607232-95782232 GCA_020310875.1 Ceratopteris richardii | reverse complement strand
TCAATCATAAACCTATTTCCATAGGGGTGGCAATAGGGTTGTAATCCTCAAGGCCAAAATGCTACAATAACATGTCAACATATTTCGTTTGACACAAAGCTATTCCACCATCAACTTGCATAAACTAAATGCTCAATTAATGATGCAAATGCCCCAAATCTGATATCTCAAAAGAGGCATGCAAATTAGTCTTAAAATAAGCAACATGCTTCTCATTAGGACTAGTGAGTAACATGTCATCAACATAGACAACAATGATCAAAAGCACATCATTTGCACACTTAACATATAAGGTGCTCTCACTTGGACTATTCTCAAAACCATGTGCAATCAATGTTATTAATTATGGAATCTGAACAAGGATTTGTTGGAGTGTTAATTTATTAAGTTGTTAATGTGTTTTTGGTCTTTTGATATAGAAGCTGAAGGTTCGTGAGAGTGTGGAACTTCTAATCGCCCTGAGTATGATCACCAATTTTTGTGCGATTTTGAGACTGTGACTGGAGGGGTGTCGACGATGCTCTGGATGAAGCAACGACCCACTCTGATACCAATTGTTGGAGTCTAAGGTCTACGAAAGCACTCGAAAAGCACAAGGAAGAAGAAGAAGCTTGGAGCACAACACACAATACTAAATGTATTACCAAATGAATGTATAAAGATAAGTGATCCATTAGGGTTATAGGTGTATATACAAGCCGGGGAAAAAACCTCCTAATGAGGGAAAAAAGTGTCTCGACAATCCTAACGTGTTCACACACATCACTACTGAAATATATCAACACCTTGGACATACTGAAACTCTATAGATACACACACTCTGGAGACCAACCTGACAGAGTGTATGGGGGAGATTGTACACAATACTGTGTATTATTTCTATCTTCTGTGCATCTCATTTTCTGTGTTTTTGGTGTTTGTACTATCTTTGTCCATAGATTTCTCCAATATCATGCAATAGAAAAAGTCCATAAAGAAAACTCACCTAAGATGAGTATAGTGTATTCTTTTGGTAAGCTTAAGTTCTACTTGCTCTATGAAAACACATATTTGAAATGGTCACGTTTTTGTTGAAATTTGTTGGTACTTCTAAAAAGAGGTTATAAAAGAATAAATATATGATATAACATTTATATAATTTACAAAATTTAACATAAAGCACACATTCGATTATTTTTCACCAGAAAACTAAAGGTAAACACTAGCGAATTGTTTGATTCGTGGAGATGATTGACATAATGATTCCTTTCTTCACTAAGGATATCTCTATTAGGTCGAGAACAACTTGTGAGGAGTTGCGCATCACACTCCCCTTCATGTTAGAAAACAAATTGGAAGGAGACGACTACTTTCGAAGTATGTAACTACTTTTTTTTTTTTTTGTTGAGAGTACAATGAATTGGAAATACACACTCACACACCCAATCGTAAGGTAGAGGCACCCATCATGAGAGACTCATGAACATGTCCAGCCAAGATTTGAACTCAGAACTTCCTCCCATGGCGTAAGCCACTAAGCTACGCGGGCTCGAACATATGTAACTACTTTTTGGGATGCTTGGTAGTGAATATTCACTTATCCATGTTCGAAAGCTTGATTTAATTTGTTTTAGTACTAAGGAGACGATTCAAAGAGGAAATTTGATGTTTGGTGGAAAGATTGTTTCTACTATATTGCTACGTAAAAAGAAATTACTCATTTCTAAAGGGTTATTTTAAAACTCATGGCATCATGATTGACTTTTAGCTAGAGAAGAATTGATAATTTGCTAACGTAATGATTTTGTCTCTCTTCTGCTACGGATCATGTTACATTGTTTCAATACTTGCTAAGAGTTTTTTCATTTGAATCCACAAAAAAAATTCCAAAGATGATGATGGAATCGGAGGATGGTTTGCTCGCCAGGTACACCCCCGTCGCCGGGGGTTGCTTTTGCCAGCACAGAGACGCAGAAGAAGAGAAGAAAGGAGGAGACGAGGCAAGAAAATTTGGGTCATTGACGCACGCTGCAAGTGGACGATTCTACCATAACATCAGTTCCCCTTCCGCCCCCTCGCGCCAAAGCCAGCAGTCAACACGAGACCAAGGAACAGCTTTTTAGCTTTTATTTATACCTGAAACCTAGTTCTTCCCATCTTGCCTCTTCCCTATTCTCCGCGAACTTGCGTCGAAGTTGCAGGGCTCCGATTTTATCGTGGCAAGGTTGAGGAGTTAGGGTTCGAGAATCTGATGGTACAAATACACGTGTCGAATCGATTTTACTTGTCTTAATATCCGTGCATTTATTTTCTCTCCATGCGTTGATCCACGCGGATGAGTACGACGGCTTTTGATTTCAGCTGAGTTAAAATGCATTCTTCCGAGAGGGGTTCCTCTAATAGAATGGATCAGAGAAGCTTACACAGCAGGCATCGGGCTCCGTATTCATATGAAAGTCTCTTCAATCTAGATGTGAGTTATCTATCGTAGATTTTTTTCATCGTTGGTTCTACAGATTGCATGCATGGACTGGAGTTTCCGTATACATTGGAGCTTATTCCCTTCAGGGCTTTTTTGGTTAAGTATGTCTCGAGAGGTGCAATTCATTGCTGTGATTGAGCTCGAGTTTGCTTTATGTATAGTTGTAGTTCGTACTTATGAGCATTACGAGGAAACTTCTTGGTATGTTGTTTATTTCAAAATAAATTTCCTGAAGATTGACTCACCTATTCCATCATTTTGTCTGTTTTCATGCAGTCTGTTTCCAACTTTCAGTTGCCTCAGAGCGAAAATGCTTCTATTCGAGGTGTGCAATACATGTGATTTATGGCTATGTGCAGCAAGTTTCTCTTTGCATATTTGTTGTGGATACCTATTGAACATTCTGAAGTGATTGAATTGTGTGAAACTTTTCAGGGAGCCAAAGGAGATTGTATGATTCTGCAAATGGTGGAGCGAAAAGACCAGTTGATCATAGAACAGAAATGACGCTGAAAAGGAGAAGGATGCCTGTAGAAGCAGAGGCGGGAAGCAACACTCCTCAGCGTGAGGATGCAGATAGTAATGATGAAATTGAAGAAGATGCCGTCAGCATATCAGAAGAACAGTATCGTGGTATGCTTGGTGACCATCTGAAAAGATACAGAAGTGCTCATGTCCGGGGAGTTTTGCCTTCTAGGTTTCGTGTAACTTCAAGCAATAGATTAGGTGAAGCTCCAGTCATGAGTAGTAATCGGAGACCTCAAAAGCTGGATGATTATCAGGGGTCTGCCTACGCGCAACATTTAGATAATGGATACTTAACACAGAAATCTGGTGCACAAAATCTTCTTGATATTGGGGATGGTTTTGTGTTTGAAATACCTCCCTTTTATGATCAATTGGCTCCTACACTTGGGTTGCCAGGTCTTGAGGCACTCGAGATTGAGGAGCACATACTTAATGGACAGGCAAGGTTTGATGTGATTGTCTCTGCAGTGACTTCTGGTCGCCTTGCAAAGCTGTGGAAAACGTCTGAATTGTCTGAGAGTCTGAAAAAGAGCCTTGGCTCTAAGAAGTTTTCACTCAAAGTTCTAGATTCGGTACCTCTACCTGGGGCAAAAGATTCTGCTTTAGGTAAGCAAGAATTATCGGGTACATGGAGGAGCATTTTGTCAGAAACCGGTGTCTCAATACAATGTGAAGTGGAGATCATAAACAGAGGTGATGGATTTGAAGTAAGTATATGTCAAACATATTTTGTTGATTTTCTGGTTCAAAGACTTTTAAGGTCTTCCCCATAGAGTGAATTATTTTGATTGATGCATATAGCTTGTGAAGAGAAGACTTCCCAAGAAAGTGGTGGATCCTGCTGTTGTGCTGAGGGAAGATAATGATAAGATTGGTAAGTTTTGGGCTAGCATTGTCCGGAAAGATCTCCCTAGACATCATCGGAATTTTTTGGCCTACTATAGAAAACAGTCTTCAGATGCTAAGAAGTTTGCAGAATGTTGCCAACGGGAGGTGATTTACAAGCCTGCTCATGTTTGAGGTTTATCAATATACTTTTTACTGTTTTTTTCAGTATATTAATATAATTGTAATTTTTCCGAGTGAAGGTTAAATACAAAGGCTTAAGATCATTAAGGATTATGAAAGGAGCTCCTGGTCGCATCCGGAAGTTGTCAAAGGACATGGTGCTTTATTGGAAGAAAGTGGACAAAGAGCAGGTATTATACAAAGTGGAAAATATTTATAACATGAAACTTATCTATGTATGGCTGTACCTTCAGCTTTGTTTAATACATAGTCGTGGTGTGACATCTTTTGATTGTCTGTATAAATTGTGCTTTTTCAGTCTTTATCTGTATCTACACCTTAATGTTTGTCATATCTGCTTCTAAAATGCTTAACTTGAGAATTCTGTTTTGTCTACTAGCCTCAGCTCAACTCTTCTGCCATGAATTGGTTTAGTTATTGTCTGCATTGCACTTCCTTGGGAGTTGACAGAAGAGCTATGTTTGTGCAGCAGTCAGGATTAGTTTCATTGAACTATGTTCAGATCATTGTGGTTTCTGTATCATCTTTATTTTGTCTTCCTATAGGAAGATCAGATCCCATTATTGTTGTGTTGTTTGAACCCGTTGCTTCTTTTGGATGCCAAAGATAAGTCAACTATTTTGGTACTATGATGGCCATTTTTTGTTGAAAATATGGAGGGTCTTGAAGGAAGACAGGCTTTTTTCTATCGTCTTTGATTCTATGGACTGGTTAACTGTGATTAGATGTTTGTTCCATTTTTGCAGCAAGTAAGGAGGAAGTTTGAAGTACTACCTGATAATACGGGGCATTACATATTTGGGGATGCGACTTTGAACTTTGTTTTCGATTATAATATGTTATCGGACTGATAATTAACATTGTGATTTCTTATTTAATGCATTACATTAGGTTAGTCCAATGGTCACAGAGCCTTGTGGGTTCTATCATGTGCATTATGTGTAATACACGTCTGAGTTATTTACTATGTGTTCATCAGGAATAAACATCCTCTATATTCTGCGTGTATGATTACAGGCAGAGCTAAGAAAGAAGGAAGAAAAAGAAGCTGCAGAAGCTTTGAAGAGGGAGGAAGAGCTTCGTGAAGCAAGAAGGCAGCAGCAGCGTCTCAATTTTCTGCTCACTCAGACAGAACTTTATAGCCATTTTATGCAAAACAAAACTGCATCTCAGCCTACAGTGGGTCCTGAGATAGTAGGTGAGGGTGGACCTGTTGACACTGCTCTCAATCTGGCTGAGGATGCAGCTGAGGAGGCAGCTCTCAAGGAGGCTGCTATTCGTGCAGCCAAAATTGCAGCATCTCAGCAAAAAGAAAAGACTGATGCCTTTGACTCTGAATGCTCCAAACTTCGTGAAGAGAGAGCTATTGAGGGTAAAGCTGATGCTGCAGACATTGATTTACTACATCCGTAAGTCACAAATGTGATTCATCTTTTTGGTCAGGAAATTTAAGAGTGAGAAGGTAATGAATTGAGTTGCACCCTTACCTGCTAGTGTTGTGTGTCAAGGTCAACAATGCCTGCAGCATCGACAGTTCTGCAACCTACAATTTTTGAAGGCGTATTGAAGGAGTACCAACTGAAAGGATTGCAGTGGCTTGTAAACTGCTATGAACAGGTGAAAATGGAAGGACAAAGGTCTTGCAGTATGTGTCCCTTCTCACATATCAAGGATATTAAAGACTACAGTTTTAATTTCTAATGCAGGGTTTAAATGGGATATTAGCTGATGAGATGGGCTTAGGAAAAACAATACAGGCCATGGCTTTCTTGGCACATTTGGCAGAGGTATATTGTGCGTTGCTTGACAGACTATTAAGTTATGTGCTTATTGCACTGTTCATTTGTTCAGGAAAAAAACATTTGGGGACCTTTTCTGATTGTGGCACCCGCATCAGTGTTAAATAACTGGGCAGATGAAGTGAGTCGTTTTTGCCCCGAATTCAGAATTTTACCATATTGGGGAGGTTTACAGGAGAGGACAGTCCTTCGGAAAAACATAAATCCAAAGCGCTTATATAGGAAGTAGGCAGTTACTGGTTGAAAGTTAGACTTTGAGTTTTTTTTTTTTGGTCTATTGTTTGTTTTCTATCTTATTCTATGCTCCTTGTGCTGAGTGATTACAGGGATGCAGTCTTTCACATATTGATCACAAGTTACCAATTACTTGTAACTGATGAAAAATACCTGAGACGTGTGAAATGGCAATATATGGTTTTGGATGAAGCTCAAGCAATAAAAAGCTCAACCAGGTTTATTATAAATACTCTAGTTTTACATTTCAAGTAGAAATGGGATCTTTTTTTTTGAAATCCGATTGGCTGTAATGTGTTACTAAGTGTATACATACATACATACACACACACACATACACATCTGCACGTGCACACACACACACACGCACATACACACACACACACACACACACACACACACATATATATATATATATATATATATATATATATATATATATATATATATATATATATATATATATATATATATATATATATATATATATATGTGTGTGTGTGTGTGTGTATGTATGTACGTGCATGCATGTATGTATGTATGTATGTATGTATGTGTGTGTTTGTATATATATATATATATATATATATATATATATATATATATATATATATATATATATATATATATATATATATATATATATATATATATATATATATATACATATACACACATATATACATATGTATGTATGTATGTATGTATGTATTCATTTCATATATGCTGCTCATAAATTGCATGCAAGATTTGGGGTTCACAAACAGGGAAATGGCGGAACCGTTAAATTTTATCTATGAAGGAGAAAATGTTAGTGGCAATGAATTATTGGCTTGACGGTATCACCAAATGCATGCTTTCAACAAAGTCAGCTTCTCATGTATTAGTTTGCATTGGACATTAAAACTTGATTTGTATTTCATATGTTTGTATTTAGGATCATAACATTTTCATTCATGTTAGGTATAGTATGCAAACATATTTCCACACATTTTTGGGATTGTTCAAGTTATTTTATGCATCTTCATAATCCTTAAAGAACATACCTATGCTTGTTGGGTTCATTGATAGCCTTCAATCGAGGCATAGTTTTTGACAATCTCTCTTTTGATAGGCTTTTTAGAACTTGGAATGTTTGTGAGATTTTGGAGGTGTAGTTGTTTCCAAGCATAGTGCCTAGCATGGTTGGAAACGGTCGGTTCGGACTTGCTGGAAACGGAGTTTCCGAGTTTCCAAAAAATTGGAAACGGCAAGAAACGGGAAACGGTGGAAATAGTAAAAATATGAAAAAATAATCCATATATATATATATATATATATATATATATATATATATATATATATATATATATATATATATGTGTGTGTGTGTGTGTGTGTATAGATATATACACACACACACACATATATGTGTGTGTGTGTATTACATACATGCATTGAACATATTACATAGTATATATACACATAAGATGCTACATATGCGCGCGCACACACACAAAAGTGAGAATGTACATGTAACATTGTGCATACATATTACATAATACGTATGACTAGTCACTACATACATGATACTAGTAACTACTGTCTTCATACGACATAGTGCATGTCATACATTATTGCAATTTGCATAGACGTTAGATAATGCGCACACACAATGCACACACATGCACTCATACACACACAATGCACTCAAGTCTCATACACACACATGCACTCATACACACTTGCTCCATACACACACAATGCGCGCGCGCACACACACACTTGCTTCATACACACATGGACTCATACACACACATGCACTCATGCACACACATGCACTCATACACTTGCTCCATATATATATAGTATATAGTATATACATATTACATACACATGTATAATGACATACATTCATAATACTTCCATAATACATAGTAAATGGAAGAAATAAAAAAAAAAATCCACATACTTAACTAAGAACTTCGAAGTTCGAAGGCTGAGATTTGGTCTCTCTCTCTCTCTCTCTCTCTCTCGCGTGCAGGCGGCAGGACAGAGGAGTTCGTGCAGGCAGCACTGGGCAGTCTCCGAAATGATAATGCTAATCAAAATAGGCCAAAACTCTTGAAAAGAAAATTCTAGAAAAGTTGGGCCCAGAAACGGCGTTTCTGGGCCAGTCTCTTTCCCAGAAACGGCCGAGCCATTGCTGGGGCCCAAAAATGCGTTTTTGGGCGCTATGTTTCCAAGGATAATTTGATTGAGCACTTTTAACGAGAATTAGTCTTTCAATTGGCCCTTCTAAATGTTCCAAATAATTTATGACATGACAAAAGATCTTTCTAGAAGGGGAAAAATGCATTGATCCATATGTATATGGAGATGAATAAGATGAATCTTTTGTTCCTCATGTATGGATGATGGGGTTTGATTACCTACTTGTGCATGAATATCGATTATCTATGTAATTGGTATTTCCATCTCATGCATAATTTGTACTCGCATTGCAAGGATTGTGCTTAAATGATGCCTTCAAGTTGAGTTTTCATCCATGTCTTCATGTCACAATATAAAAATATTAGAATAGCTTAAGGCAGTTCGCTATTCGGTGCAGTCAATTCAGTGCATGTAAGGTTCAATTCTGTGCGTGCAAGGTGTGAGGACAAAATGGTGTCTGAAGTTAAGGTGCATAAGGTTCTTCGTGACGAAATACATTCACTGATAAGATGTAATATATACATATGTTATAAAATCTACTACAAAAAGAAGATAATCAATCATCACATGCTAATATAACAAATACAATCACATGTCCCCATGGCGAATGAAGTGTGTGTTGAAGAGGTCTGTGATAGGCATAAGGTGATGAGATGAGGGTTAAGGTCTCTGCATGGAATGGTTGCAAAGTACAATTACAGGCACGAATGAAGTATGCATTAAAGAGGTATGTGATAGGCATAAGGCTATGAGTTGAAGACTGAGGTATGTCTATGGAATGGTTGCGAGAGAGGGGGGGAGAGAGAATTTAAATGTGATGACAATGAAGAGTCGATTCCATTGGAAAAACATTCATCTTAAAGATTTAAAGGATCACATTCCTCTCCTTATCCCACTTAATTATCCACGTGCTTCTAGAAGCAATGCTAAAAAGTAGTTAATTGTGATTATAATTGATTATCTTTAGTAAATTAGACGTTAGCCCTTGTAAAACTCGTCTTAGCCAAAATGTAAAGATTCTACTAAGTTCACATAAAAGCTACTATCTTTGTCAAAAATAGGAAAGCATCCTCTAGATAGAGGAAGCTATTTGGCCATATATAGCTGCCCCTCATTGTTGCTATCATTGACTTAGATGCAAGCTGTACTTGGATTGTATTGTCCTTGATTAACTATTTATCAATATCTATTGTAATTTTCATCACTTAATTGTTTGTGGATTGTGTCGTACCTACCTTATACCGGTTGATTCTGTTGATTGTGCCCATACCTACTTCATTACATATTTATCTTACAGGTGGTTTATGTTGATCATATGCTTTGGGATTCTATCTGATCATTGGTTCGACACTTACACACACCTCCTATGTGCAATTAAAGCTCTACAAAAGTTCCTTATATATGCTACTAGCTTATCATACATATGTAGTTGATTTATTGTTGAAACTTAAGTTTCTTCACTTTTTATGTCCATCTAACACTAGGACTTGTATATATGCTATTAATTGACTTTCATGATTATTCATGTTTAGAATGTTATTGCGTACATTGAGCCATATGAGTACCATCAAAATTCCTACAAAAAGTGTCATTACTTATGAAAGTGGATTTTTAAGAGGAAAATTATTCTCTCAATGTATTGTTTTTATCAAAAAGTTAAAATTTCAAAAGCTCCAATTTTCATTTTTTATAAAAATTGCAAAAATTGAAAAGCAAAAAAAGAGGATTTCTAATGATGGAAGTCTAAATATAAAAGGCCTAACACAATCTAGATATTTTTTAGTAAGGTAAGCACGTGAAACTTTTCGAGTCCCGACACATGCAAATGCATAGACACATATACGTATTTGCATACATAGATAGATTCATACTTGTAGGTACGTAGATATATCTACATGTATGCATTGATATGTATGCACATATGTACATATACATGTATGGACATGTCTTGTATTTATTGTATGGGTTATATTTATATACTTTTATGCTCATATGCAAGGATATGTTCATATGCGCCTGATAGTAATGTGCTGCCAAGAAATCATGCAGAACTTGGAAGTAGGATTGTAAATGATGGACAGCTGCACATAATCATGATCATATGATCCCATTTGTAGACCCATAGCTTGGTAATGTTGGTCATTGGATCTACTATGTAGATATCCTCATGGTTTAGAATGGAGAAATCTAGCTCATATATTTGTTCATCGTTGAAAAAATTATACGATTTTGAAAAGAACCATACAAATCTTTCCCATGATTCAATTTGTTGGGAGCAATTCTTTTTCACTTTATCAAATTTTAAATTTTATTTATTTATTTATTTTTTCGGAGGCATTATATGCGTTTATTTTGTTATTGCACTTCATAAAGACAAGTAAATCACTAGAATATTTTTTTACTAACTTTTATTGAATTATAGTAATATATTTGTTTCTTTATAAAATGATGTATATAAGATGGATGGACATATGGACATTGGATAGATACAAGATGTATGGATGAATGGAGAAATAGATAAATATTACTCTAAGAAAAAGAATAAAATCTCGACGAGTAAAAATTGCTTTTTCTTTAATTATTTGAATTTCTCGGTTCCAAGTGATTTGAATCTCGATCAAAATTTATGATATGAATCTCTAATTCGCGCTAATCTGATGCCTTTTTGCAATATTTCATTGTTATTGTTGAGGGAAAGATTCTTACATTCAAAGAGGCAAGATTTTGTGAGCAGGAGGTAAGCGAGAGCCGGTTATTTGCAGATTTTGAACAGATTATCATGTTTATACACATCAGTTTGTTTGTACAAGCTTGTATGATCTAAAGTCTTGGCAACTTCCTATGTGGGGGGTAACCCTCACCAGGAGTTAAAACTCAAAAAGTGTCTAGGTTAATATGAAAGATACCCCAAATTCAACTCTAAGCAAAAAGTTAAAACTGCCCATTTTTTATTCTCATAAAATCTTTGCACAACCATTTTATATTGTTAGGGCGAGCTTGTAATTATTTTGGAGTAAATAAAAAAGGTGGAGTGATGTTTTAAAAAGCCAACTCTATTTTTTAAGAAACAATCTTTTTGTTAGAGAAATCTAGCACCATATTTCCCTCCAGAAGAACACGTGCATGCCCATTGATACATGCAAGTTGATTGTGGGTACATCAATATACTTGGTGGTAGTGAACTTCCATGGTGTGCTAGGGGGATAGTTACACTATCAACTGTTGAGGCTGAATACATTTTTACCACTAGAGCATTCAAGAAAGTCATTTGTTTAGCATTTATACAACAAACTTTTATTGGTAGATGACATGTTCACAACCTCCTAGATCCTCCTTGTTTACAAGACAAAGCATAGGCCTTATTCAAAACACATACAAAGACATACATCATACTCACTTCCTAGCCATAAAGCCAAATGGGCTCTCTCCCTAGAGCCGTTGGGACTTAAGCTACACATGGGTGGCCATCATTGCAAGATATTGGTGTTCCCATACCACTACACCGGGCACCCACACTAGAATGGGTGTATGGGTTACTACACCAACGGGGAATGTCCAAGTGCTTAGTGTGTGTACACAAGGATATGCACAAATGGGGCTGAGAGTCCTATTTCTCGGATTGTATAAGGTGGATGAATTTACATTAGCTAGTCCTTTCCGACGTGGCCTGACAATAGCGAGAAGCGCCCATTGAGATGTGCTAGGGAAGCTAGAGTGTCATATGTCTTGCTAAGAATGCCATATTTCAAGTGCTCATAAGACACATTGATTCATGGTATTACTTGGCTAGAGTGTCATATGTCTTGCTAAAATTGCCATATTCATAACAGAACGTTTGTTCATGTTTGTGGTGGCTGGAGTGTCATATCTCTTACTAAGCAACACATTGATTTGTGTGCATCAGAGAGGTTCTTGACGTAGACCTAATCTCATTGGTCAATGTCAACACTACACAATGTCTTGTAGATGGACTCATGTCTCACTAAGTGGCTTCCAAGGGTTTAACATAAACATAGCGTAGAGAAGTTGGGAGCTACTGCATCCTTTTCCCTTTGAGTTGGAGGATGTTGAGTCTTCAAAACTGTTATTTGTATTGATATGTAGTATGTACATTTTGATCTTTATACCCTGCAGGCTGCAGAGACCCTTGTGACTTGTCCGAGGGCCAACAACATATCCAGCAATGCCTGATAGACGTGGTTTTAGATCAAAATGGACCACCTGCCCATCTACGGTATCAAAATTCACAGAGGCAAGGATATTGCTGTTTCCCATTCAGCATGCCTCCTATTATGCATTTACCAGAGATAAAAAAAAGCAAAAAAAAGAACCTTAAAAATACCTGATCAGTTGACAATGATACTCTGAAATTTCATGCAGCATGTGATTTCTTGAAAGAAATGGTTGTAAATGAATATGAATTATGACAAACTTTTTGAACGAACAAAAAATGCAATTTGAAAAAGAAAATGGAAGTATGGGACCCCTCCCCCCCTTTTTTTTTCCTTCTTCCCGCTCTTGAAGTCATATTCATATTAAATATCTGTTAGAACCATTAAATATTACCTGTATGCATGGTTGTGAGCATTTATCAGCTTTTATTGGAAAGGGAACTAACTAAGTATTGAAATTTGACATAGATGTTTTCATTAAGATGTAAATGTGTGTGCACCCTGAGCCAACATTGTGTTTTTTCCCCCACTTGCCTTTTGCCATTTTTTTCATAGTTGAAGCTGTGAAAGCTAATGGACCAATTTTATTGAGAAGGACTTTTACACAAGCTTTACTTTCTATTGCTCCCTTTTCCATGCAGATTGATATCCAGTTTTGACCTTTTTTGTGCTTTTTTCTTTCTGTGCACTGGTCTCTGATTCCAGTATCCGGTGGAAGACATTGCTCAGCTTCAATTGCCGCAACCGATTGCTGCTTACAGGAACCCCTATACAGAATAACATGGCAGAGCTCTGGGCATTGCTGCATTTTATTATGCCTACCCTTTTTGACAGCCATGAACAATTCAATGAATGGTTTTCGAAAGGGTAATCTTTGAGTACAGTTTGTGAAATTTAGCCATGTGTGTTAATATTACCTTCATGGTGTATTTATGATGTAAGCCCTTGTATTAAAGACGTATTTTGATTTTTTGGCAGGATAGAGAGTCATGCAGAACATGGAGGGACATTGAATGAACATCAACTCAATAGATTGGTAGTTTAGATCTTCTGGAATATTTTACCGTATGACATTCATTTTAATCTATGAAGTATTGAAGAGCTGCATTGATGTAAATGCTGATAGAGATCATGATAACTACAGCCAAAACATGGGGATCTGAAAGCAATCCGTTTTTCCTTTTATTGCAGCATTCAATATTGAAGCCTTTTATGCTTCGGCGAGTGAAAAAGGATGTCATTACTGAGATGACAAACAAAAAAGAAGTGGTTCTCCCATGTAGTTTGAGCACGCGTCAGCAAGCATTTTATCAAGCTATCAAGAACAAAATCTCTGTTGCAGACTTATTTGACAATACTGGTGGCCATTTAAATGAAAAGAAAGTTTTAAACCTAATGAACATAGTTATCCAGCTCAGAAAGGTATACCTTTTATACAAAAAGTTTTGACTTCTATGGCAATAGCGAATAATTCAATGTTAATGGAGTGACTATGTGTAGGTCTGCAATCATCCTGACCTCTTTGAACGGAGTGAGGGACAAACATTTGTACAGTTTTCTGTCATGCAAGCTCCTCTTCTTCCTCCTCCCTTTGGTGAGCTTGAGTATATCCATTATACTGGTGGACACAATCCAATAACATACAAGGTGATCTGGTCTAAATTCATAGATAGGAAGCCTGTCTTCAAGCCAAATATATGACTGGATTAACTCTGTTGAGTGCAGATTCCGAAGCTGTTGTATAGAGATGGAATGCAGTGCCTGCCATCATCGAGCTCTGGTTCTCTGCAAGGTTTTGAAGAAAAATGGTTGAACAATCACTTCGACATCTTTTCAACCACGAATGTTTTCTTGTCTTGCACTCCTGACATTGAGACACACAAAGAATCTCAGATTCCTCAGAGTGGAGCTCTTGGTTTTAGCAGACTCATGAACTTGTCACCCAGAGAGGTTGACTTCATTGCAAGGTCTACTGCAATGGAACGAGTCATATTTGCTCTTGTCCAAGAGGATGAAATAGACAGTTTCCTAGAAAATGAGGTTTGGAATTTCGATGAAGCAAGGCATAGAGCAGTGAGCAGACTGCTTCTTTGTCCATTACGATCGAAACTGGCTGCTCTCAGGGAAAAGATAGTTACAGGTCATCTCTCTTCACCATTTGAGGCCTTGGTAACAACATTCAGAGACCGATTATCCAACAACACAGCTCTTTTGCGATCTATAAATACTTTTATACCAGCTGTTCGAGCACCACAGGTATTACTGTGTTCTAGATGTCTGAGTGAGCACTCATAATATTCACCTATCAATCATTACGAATCGTGAAGAATCTTCATTTTTTAGATGGTTTTATGATCATCAGAAAGAAGTTTCAGTTCTATTGTTTGATTTCCAAATGGATTTTGCTCCTGACTAATATGTGCGTTGTATTTAATATTTGTTATATAATCATCTGCATATAGACCTGATTTTGCAGTGAGGGGGAGTAAGCCTCTAGCTAAAAACTTAATGAATATATGTTTGTTTTCTTTCAAAGTCATGACAGGTTGTAAGTTCATTCTTGTAAGATGTGAGACTAAACTCCAGAATTGTGCTCTTTATAAATCCCTCATGTCTGAGCTTTCCTTTTGTCAATTGTGGAGTTTCTTAGAATGTGGTATTACACAGATCAATAACAGTCTTCAAAATCTCATTTGGTTATGCCATTCCAACTATGAAATAACATTTTCTCTATTCCACTTGTATTTGTGAGATGAGGCTTAGATTGAAGGTAGGCAATTTATAGTGAAATTGGAAATGACATGCTACATGATGCAGTGAGAAAAAATTTACACGAGGCTGAATTATCTGAGGAATTTTTACCCCTTTCTAGATTGAGGTCTTGTGTTCGGATCGAGGTTTCACTTGTCAGAGGGAAGAGGAGATGCATAACCCATGGGTCAAAAGATTACTCGTTGGATTTGCAAGAACTTCAGATCGCAATGGGCCTGCTCTTCCACCATCACCTAGTTACCTTATTGAGGAACAGGACTTGCAAGTTCACTCTCAACAACCATTGCTTGGATTGCCATACCGCATATTTGGATCTTCTCCACCCCTTCAGAGTTTTGATTTTGCGAAGATGCTTATTGTGAGTGCCTGATCATAAGATGTGTTGACTTCTATATATCTTAATATAAAGAAGAGAATGATTTTGTGGCTTCAAATAGGACTCTGGAAAGCTGCAGACACTGGATGTTTTACTGAAATGTTTACGTGCTGAGAATCATCGCGTTCTTCTTTTTGCACAAATGACCAAAATGCTCAATATCCTAGAGGTAAGCAAAATCTATTCACAATACTTATTGTTTTACATATTTTTGAAGATTTTGGCATACTTGTTCATTGGTCTTTACTTGTCGTAGTGGGGATCTCATAGTATTAAATTGATACTGTGTTCAATGGAGCTGATAGCATTTGGGGTTTCCCTGGACTCATCCTGGTGTATATGTTTGTCTTACTAGCGGACATGCAGTTTTCATTATGGATTCTTTGTCTGAATGTATATACCCCATCTAGATTCAACTATGCATTTTCTTTAACTTTTCCTACCTTTTGCTTTGTTTTGTGCCAGTTTTAATTATGGCTGAGAATGCCCATCAATTTCGGAAGCTATAGAGTTCAGTTTACAGAGCTTGTGAGTCCATGCTCGTGGTGTGTGCGTGTTGGGATGTGTGTGCATGAGCATGTGTACATTCTTATTTCTGTACCCACTTTTGGGCATTGATGACATTAGTGGGGGATGTCATAGTATTCAGTTGATACTGTGCATGATGGGGCTGATGGTTATATTTTCTTATTGTTGCCTACCATAAGCTTATAATTGCTCTTTCATTCGAGGTAGTTGCTTTTTCGTTTGATGGTGAATTTGGGGTTTGCATGGATTCATTTCTTACCTTTTTCTTACTCTTGATTTTACATTGAAGTTATAAAGAAAATATGTGGAACTTCTTTTTTGTATATTATTATAAACTTATGTTTCACCATGTGTTTGATTTGTGCTATTGGATTAGGTAAAAGATCGAAGGCCCTCAATGATGCTTGAGAGCATCCTTTATTTAGGACTTGCAAAATCAAGATAGATACCAAGAAGGTAGATGTGTGGAAGTGGTTGGCCAAAAGTAGAGACCTTGTAGAAGGCTTGATCTCTAGAGCACCAAGCGTTAAGAGTTCTTTTTTTGGGTCTAGTATAAGACTTGACGATAGAGATCATAGAACCATCTTGTATTACGAAAAGGATAATAGATTAGGAGTTTATAAATATAGATATGGCTTGTAGAGACATGTTGTCAGGTTGAGAAACAAGTTACATTAAGTGATCATCACACAAGTGATCAAATTTGATATCAATCACTACAATGATAAGCAACACATTGTACGCGTTTTGATTGTCAACCCAATGTAAAGGGGAAGGGATGAAATTGTGAAGAACATATTTGAAAGGGTAATTTTTTTTGCCAGTTTTAGCTCCTTTCTAAGGAGGTTGCTCAAGTTGTACAATCATTTTCTAGGAGGAGGAAAAGGCCTAAGAAGGGGGCTTATGTCTAGAATGAAAAAGAAAATGTACTAATTTTACTTTTGTATTGTTAGGTAGCATCTTTGAGCTTCTAAGTAATCAAGGTTATGGCCTCTTCAAAGACAAAGAGGGAGAGAACAACAAGATGCAACGAACAATGGGAAGTATAGAGCAAGTAGGGTTGTTATGGACTCCCTTTTGTTTCTCTTACTTCCTACTCTTTTTTGTATTTAAATTCCTTAAGATGTTGATATTGAAATAGAGACTCTTAGACGCACGCACGCACGCATGCACACACACACACACATGCATGCTTACATACATACATACATACATACATACATTCATACATACATACATACATACATACATACATACATACATACATACATACATACATACATACATACATACATACATACATACATACATACATACATACATACATACATACATACATACAATTTATGAATTAAAAGTACATGCGTGACATGTCGTATGTATACTACATGCATGCATGCATGCTTACATACATACATACATACATACATACATGCATGCATGCATGCATGCATGCATACATACATACATACATACACACACACAATTTAAGAATTAAAAGTATATGCGTGACATGTCGTATGTATACTACATGCATGCATGCATGCATGCTTACATACATACATACATACATACATACATACATACATACATATTACATACATGCATTATACATACATACATACATGTAAGTAGATACATACATACATGCATATTACATACATGTATGCAGATACATACATACATACATACATGTAAGTAGATACATACATACATGCATATTACAAACATGCGAACATACATACATAGTTTAGTATAGGACATATGTGGACATATATAAATAGATTATCGAGTCTAGATGAGTCCCTACACAATTCAACATTGACGGTGATGTCAATAGTCAGATCAATCATCATGGAATAGTACCCTTTACTTTGAAGGGCCAAGGCCAAGCATAAAGCTTTTGTCCAAGCTGTGTAAGTGCATTACATGGAGAATATGGGAAATCCAAATATCAGTCTATCTCAAGATAATGAGGCCCATAAAGAAAAACATACATAAATGAATCTCTACACTTTTATAGCTTTTTATCTCTTCCTCATACTACATATTTTTCTATTGCATGTATTGGACATTTTGGACAAGGCCTTAAATAACTTCTTATCACTTCTAATCAAAATATAATTTTGGGTATGCATCACAAAAAAAGCATGCAAAGCAATGCATTGAACGTAGTGATGTGGTGGTTGCGAAGTTGTGAACCGTTTGGAACATGTTGCGATCCAACTAAGGTGCCAGTGTCTAGTTTACACTAGTCAAGTGACCCAAGACTAAAAAGATGCCCCTAATTGTCCAATTAGGGGGGCAAAAATCATAATAAAAATATGTTTGGAAAGCCCTTTAAAGTCCTATTACTTGAAAAGGTACAAAATGTAAAAAGGAGAGTATGTGGTGATTTTATTCCCAACAAGCTCCCACTCAAAGAGCCAGGTAGGCTCATCTAAGCTCTGTAACTCGCACCACTTGTATGCATAGCCAATGTTGAGCCCTAGTGAGAGCATATGCCGTATTCTAAGATGTATTGACCTTGATCAAAGTGATCAAGCCATCCTCAAACACTTCCTTAGTGACATGATAGTGCACATCAAGATTCAATATGTTTTGTGCATTGGCATTTTGAGCCAGGGCACAAACATGTCACTTTGACCATCACATCCAAGAATAGGGGCCTCAATAGGCAAAGCAAACTCACTCCACTAGTGTGCTAGCTGTAGTACAACGAGAGATTTAAAAACGGGCTTTTAGTTAAGTTTTAAATCATTTAAATAGTAGAGGTGTATAGAATCCAAAATAAAATCAAGGTTTTCATTCATTTTGGGAGATTTTTATGTTTGGAAACATGAAACTATGTACCAATGCATATTTAACACCTCTATTATATGTAAATAACATTTAAAGTCACCTAATAGTCTATTTAATATTGTGTATACTCTATAAGGCAAGTGGCAAGGGGCAAATAGTATCAAGTGAAGGTTGAAGCAAGGGGCATATAGCGAAGGCTGAAGCAAGGGGCAAGGCTATTGCAAGGGGCTACTCTCAGAACTCTATTGCAAGCACATAAAGCAAAGAGAGCACTCACTTGAGGTTCGTAAGGCAAGCAATCAAGCTCTTAAGGGCAAGGACGCAAGGAGAAGACTCAAACACACTTTTACATAAGCTTAAAAGAGGTGTTTTCAAAACATATAGGCATTAGTATGTAAACTTGCCCGAAAAAAAATGAGAAACAAACATGACAAAAATCGTTTATAAATTGTTTAGTATGTTTAGTACGTTTAGTACATTTTTTAACTATTTTTAAAATAAAAGACCATGATTTTTTTGTATTATGGTGCTTGTCATATGGCTTCCTTAGAGGTCTCTGTGAGTGAGCCTCTATAGTAGACAGTGCAACTATCTTCTGAAGTCTAGAACAACATGAAACAACATTGCTTGCAAGCATTAGGACTTGGTACTCTTTCAAGTACCTCAAAATGGACTTAACTGCATCCCAATGTGTGGTACTTGGATTAACCATATGCCAACACACAACTATCATTGCATGGGCTATGTCAAGTCTCGAGCCTAGTAGGAAACATAGCATACATGAGTGAAGAAGAGGCTGATGCATGTAACACCTTTTCATCATTGCTTTTTATGCAATCCTTGCATAACTATCACTGCATGGGCTATGTCAGGACTAGTAGGAAACATAGCATACATGAGTGAAGGTGAGGATGATGCATGAAACACCTTTCGTTTAGTTTACTGCATCATCGTTTTTTACGCATCCTCACATGTGGCTGCCATGGCACTCCAAGAGGCTTTGCATCAGCCACCTTAAACTTGCCAAGCTCTTATTCTATCTGATTTTCTTGAGATAAGTGCAACATCTGTTGCTACCCATCTCTTGTTATCCTCATTTCAAGAATGTGCTGGACTTGTCCTAGGGCTTTCATTGAGATTGCACCATTCACATGTTGCTTTTGAGCATTTAGTGTGCTCTTTTGCTTTTGAGCCAACAACATGTCCTCGACATGGTGTGCAAACAATTACGTGCATGGCTTCTTTTAGACTCATGTTTGAGCATGAACACATACAAACTTCTTATATCATTAATTAGGATGCCCATGTAGGCTTCTTTCAACATACAAACTAAGTGTTCTTTCTTAGGAATGCCATAAGCTTTGAGACTCTTCATGTACAACTTTTCATCAAGATCACTATGGAAGCCATCTTACATTCATTTGGTACAACTCTAACTCCAAGGTAGTAGTGAGGACAAATAACACACACAGTGGGGTCATCTTTACCATAAGAAATAGGACTTCTTGGAAGTTTATGACTTGTACTAGGATTTCCTATCAATAGTCTTGATTTTGTAGATCTTGATTCTTGGGGTGTATCCCTTTGCAACCATGCTTGCTTTGTACTTGAATTTGCCAACAGCCGTATTGATTTTGTACACCCATTTGTAGGAATAACTTTTCTCGTCTTAGACAATTCAACCATGTCCTAAGTACTATTAGCGCAAGCAAACTCACAAGTCTTGTGTGTATCTCTCTCCGCTCATCCTTTTATCCTCTCATTTCCCATAATTGATGTCCTCTAGAGCTTTCTAGTGTGACACGTGGCCATCCTGCACACTAGCTCTAATGTCTTAGTGGGAACATTAGGATACCCCTTGTCGAGGGACCTTGACTACTAGCCCTTCTCCCATACACACATAATGGTCTACTCCCTTTTTTAAAGATCATTGTCCCCAATGATCAATGAGGGAAAACACTTACGAACCTACGTGTCTAATTCCTAGGTAAAATTTGTGAGTGGTAATCCTCTCCAAGCTACTAGATACTCTTGGATGACACAATCCTTCAATTGTTTCTTCCTCCTATCTAGCACCATATCTAGAGAATGATCAGTGCTATGATTTCTGCAAAAAAACAATACCTTCCTTTGTTCATATTATTATCCTTAGAAACATACATTCTAAGTTTATTAACATGAAATATTGGAGGGATTCTACAATTCGAAGGAAGGTCTAATCAACACTATGCTTCTTAGCTATCTTCCAAGGTCCTCAAAACCTTGGTGAAAGCTTATTAATTTGGCATACTGAATGTTATCGATTAGAGCACCCTGCCGATTAGAGCACCCCATTGGTAGAGCCCATCAGATTGTGTATGTATGGTTGATCTGCTATCCTCTATATCCTCTTGCCCCATAAATAGATAGTTTTTAGAGTGATCTAGTGTGGACATGTGGCCATCATGCACACTCACTCTATTACCCATGTAGGAACCATAGGATATCCCCCAAGCTAAGGACTTCGGCTAACTAGCCCTCCTCCCATGCACATAACAATGGAGTGCTAGGCCTAAAGGCTAATGTCTAACACTAACTCTGACACCTAAACAAGAACTTTAGAATACCCTCGTGCAAGGGACTTTGGGTACTAGCCCTTCTCCCATAGACACATAATAATGGCCTACGTGGATAAATGTTCAACAGTTTACATGCAAGGTTTTAATCTCTTCTTGCATGTCAAGCTCCCACTTCTTCACATGTTCACATAACTTGGCCTCTCTATATGTAAGAGGCTTACCCTTATTAGATAGCATAATCTAGTGCAAAGTGGGGTCACACTTGCTTACATGTCTCCTAATATGTGTAGATCTTCTCACGGCTCACCCAATGATCAATATTATGTAGCATAGGGTCTACATCTTGAGGAATAATTACATCATGATTTAAGGGCTGCTATGTATCATTTCCAATCCTATTTTCAGCATGATTTACCCATTGTGAGTGGCTCATAATTATTTCTAGCCATTTGCAGACTTTCCTGAGGGTCAATTTCAGGCATAATTGGTGGCTGTACATGCTGATATGTGACCTTTTTATTGTCAATTTTTAAGGATAAAAACCAGCAATTGATGATTGGTTAATTTCCATTGACAAACCAACCATCACACACAATAGTTCAACAAAATATTATTGAATTTTCATGTATTTATAAGCAATCATGTTCTATGGATCTCACTTCAATATGCAAATCTTTTTGGCTCAATCTTTCGTCCAATAGAGGTTTGAAAGTAGACCCCGTTCTTCAAAGTAAGGGCTTTGTACTTTCTAGATGGGATTATCATCCATATATAAAAATAGATGACGTATTTTATATAAGTTGTTAATCGTTCTTATGTACATCCTGATTCCTATGTTTCGTTCTCTGCTGCAATCTAAAATTCCTTTGTGTAATGTTAAGATGGATCATAGACTATAGTGTGTATGTATTATGAACAAATGTTGACTCTTGAGTTTATGATTTATTGTAATATCTACATCATTGATGTTTGATGGGATAAACTTAGTTACTTTCACTTTGCAGACATGGATATGTGGCTGTTTATGGGTATATATCTATTTATTTATTGATTTTCAACTCAACACACATTACATACCTTACTTTGGGGATGAGGTTCGATACTCTAATCTCATACACACCAAGGCTTATGCATTGAGTAGTCTCATTCACAAGTGAGCTATGATTTTCAATACATCGAAACTGTTGGGAGCTCGTGATTGTGGACATATAGACAAGGAACTTCAAATTAGTTTTGCCATCTAGCTAAGGCTCAATATTGACAACTTAGAAATAATGATGTACTAAGCTTGATGCTTTTTAGAAGTCTTAGGTGGAAAGTCATTCTATCAAAGCTTGCTCTCACCCTAGGGAGTGAGGCATGATCATGGCTCCTTATTGAAGATATGCATGACAATGTTTGAAATTTGCATTTTTATCAATCTTTATTGTGCCTTAGTATTTATAATTTGTTTTCATTGTTTCTATTTCTTTTCTATTGAAATTTATTGGAAGGAAGTTTCTATTGCTCATTTTAATTAAGAATATTTTATTTCCTATATTACATTTAATTCATCCTATATATTATATTAATTTTAATTTTATTTCTTGTTTTAGCACATATTTGTTTCTAGTTTACTTTGATATTTCTTAGTTTTAAATTTTGTTTTCTATTTGTATGTACTTCTTATGTTTTATCTTAATCTTATTGTTTTCTGCGTAACAGTGCAATGTGTTGTTGTTGTTGTTGTTATCTGCATGTACTTTTGTATGGTGTTGTATCTTTGAATGGATCTTTTGACCTTAGATCATACATACCCTAGAGGCCAAAAGTAAATGAATGAATTATAATGCTTGTAAGGGCCTTAGAAGTGGGTGAGAAAATATAGTAGACATATTGTTCGAAAGCTCTTATAGTGACTTATCACATGGAAGGATCAAATGGTACAAAAGGAGGATCAACTAACCATATGGTGTCTTTGGAAACCTTCTAGGCTGAAATATATTCAGCCTTTGTAGCAGGTAGTTCAACTATGTTTGGAAGTTTGGAGCACCATGTAACATCACCTGCAAGTGTATAGACACAGCCTCTTGTAAATATACATGTATCCACAATGCACATCACCGGCCATGTCTGTATCATGGAATCCTTTCAATTCTAATGGACTCTTACTTGAAAAATAGGCATTAGACTTGGCCCCTTTCAAAGATCCCATAATTGGCTTAACGACATCAAATGTGCTCTGCTTGGATTAGCCATATATCGCCTCACAACTTTCACCGCATGTGCTATGTCAAGCTCGGTAGCAGCCATAGCATACATGAGTGAAGCACAAGCTGTTGCATAAGGAACACTTTTCATATAGTTTTGTGCATTATGATTGTTTGGGGCAATATCCCTTGGAAAGCTTCACATGTGGGCCTGTGGCTACAATGGCACTCCAAAAGACTTTGCATCATCCATGTTCACACTTGTTAAGCACTTATTCTATCTACTTTTCTTGAGATAAGACACAAGTGCAATATATGTTGCTGCTTATCTTTTTTTATCCTCTCTGCAAGGTCTTTCATTGAAAATACAGCATTCAATTTCTGTTCTAGAGCATTTAGAGTGCTGTTCTGCTTTCCAGCCAGCACCATACCATCTACATGGAGCATTAAAATGACTGGGCTTCGAACAACATCCTTTTGATGTATAAACAACGAGCAGCATCAAAATAGATTGGGTTCGTGAATTGGATGTCTTAAGGTACTTGTAAGGTTTGAACCCATTCACTTCATCATCAGTTCGCAAGGTTTGTGACTGGATGTTATAAAAAAGATTGCTGAATGGTAGTTACCTAGGATTACATGCAACAGCCCCTTGTCTACATATGTTTCCTTGCGACCCATATTGAGCCCCTTGCGAGCCCATTGTGAGAGTGCCTCTTGCCTTCTTGTTACTTGAGAGACCTCATTGCCCTCTTGTTGCCCTCATTTTGCTCTGGCAAGATCCTCTCATTGCCCTCTAGTTGCTAGCTTGCAAACCCGCGTTGCTCTCTTGCCAGACATCATTGTCATTATTGCCACCCTTTCAAGTTCAGAACTTCGCACTCTTGGCTCCCGAATCCCTTACCTTTTTGAAAGTTGCTACTGCTTGCATGTTGCAATCTTTTCTACTACCTAACTAGTGAGCTCTTGTGCTCGATTCTTGCAAGAGCTCTTACTTGATGCTTTGGGCTGTCTTTGAAGTTAGAGGCTTGAAGCATCGAGCTTTGAAGTGCTAAAGCTTGCATCTCTAATTCTTTATCATAGGATCTATATATATGCCTCGAAGCATGAATGCCATGTGGGGTGCCCATACCATTAGTCATTCCTCGGTTAATACTCAAAAGCTCTTTTGGCTTTGACCCTCATAAGTGGACGTCAAAGTATTGCACTAGACTTTCTCTACCATTAGAATGAGGCTTGTGTGTCATGTATCTGGCTTAGCGGGAATGGGTATTTTGGCTTGTGATAATGTTTCTCGAGAGTTTCTCAAGTCGTACGACGTGACCATGCTTTGGCAATAGGAAGCTAGAGTTGCATGTTGTCATGAGTTGGTTTTAGTCGATATTGAAATGATAGAGGAGATAGAACCTTGATAACAGATGGTTCAACCTTGTAAAAGTGCTACTCATTGTTGTTCCGTTTGTTGCACCTTGCGTATTTCTAGTTCATCTGGTTATGATGCTTCGGGTTCTGTAAGGTTCAATGTTACGGATGTAAGAAGGCATTTTTGAAGGTTAAAAGCACCTGTTTCACATTGTTTTATGTGCTCTTTTTAACTTTTGGAGATCACAAAAATGCACTTCTTGCAAGTTGCAATCTTCAGGCTTTGCCTCCTGATCACTACTTCCAAGGCTCAAGCCAAGGCTCTATGCCCACCATTGTGTAAGTTGTATCTGATTCGATTACAAATGATGAGAATCAGTACATTCTCTTATTTATCTATTATGAATGTTTCAACCATGCATATTTATGTTTTATGGACGTATATGTATTTTGTCACAATGCACCTTATGTACCTACTACCTTAGCACAAAGATTGTTTGGTCCTGGCACCTTATGCATGCCAAATGCATCAGACTGCAGTGGCTCTCCTTTCCTCTGTTCTATCCTCTCCCCCCCTTGCATTCCCTCATTTCCTAATACACCCTTTTTTTTTTTAATATTTTGTGTTAGAATTGTGTTGACTTTATTTCCTGGGGTGGGAGTATACTGCTGAAAGTTAGCCTCTATGGAGTTCTTTGTGTGATGCTTTTTTCTGCGATCTTCAGGATTATATGATCTATCGGAAGTATAAATATCTTAGACTGGATGGTTCATCAAGTATCATGGATCGTCGAGACATGGTGAAGGACTTCCAGCACAGGTTTTGGAAGGCATAAAGTATTTCAATTAGAAAGTAGTCACGTCTTCCACTACTATGGAAATTTGCTGAAAGGGCGCTTTTTTTATTTTTTCAGGGGGGATATATTTGTATTTTTACTTAGCACAAGAGCTGGTGGCCTTGGGATCAATTTGACAGCAGCTGATACAGTGATCTTCTACGAAAGTGACTGGAACCCAACCATGGATCTGCAAGCTATGGATCGAGCTCATCGTTTGGGGCAAACTAAAGAAGTAAGATGCTTTTGTTTGGGTGTATACAATTAACTTGATTTATTGGTAGTAACGCTGATTTTACATTAACAGGTCACTGTGTATCGACTGATTTGCAAAGGGACAGTTGAAGAAAAGATTGTGAAGCGTGCCAATCAAAAGAATACTGTACAGCAATTAGTTATGACTGGAGGACATTCTCAGGGTGACATCTTTGAAGCTGAAGAAGTTGTCTCTCTTCTTTTAGATGATGCAGAACTTGAGCAGAAGATGAAGGATCAGCTTCTGAAACACAAGGTAACGATTATGTCACCTGCCCTATATGAGTGTTGTAAGCAAATGGGGTATATAAGTTCTTTAAAGCAAAAAACTTCTGTCGCACAGATGCAGGATAAATCTGAGGGACGCAAGAAAGGATGGGGGGTAGTTGCTTCTGGTGGAAGGCATGTCAGGCTTGACGCTGAGGGTGGGGCTTCACTGGAAGAAGAAAATAAAGCAGATGAGGTAATTTCCGAAAAGGGTATGGAGAACAAGACTCCTGCAGCAAAATCTCGTCAGAGCAAGGTGAGAATGTGTCCTCAATTTTTATACAGAAGTTTTGCAGGGATGAGCATACTTAGTAATAATTTCTACTCAAGTTGTAGGTTGTCTGAGCTGAAGTAATTGAACTACGGGAGTTTTCACCTTCGCTTGGTGAAATAAGATAATGTTATTAGCACACGCTGTGCAACTTGAGAGTGCCGCAAGATTTCAAAATCTGAACTGTTTATTTTTGCTACATGGTATCAAGGACGAGGGTTTTTATTCTTCTGAAACTGAGACGGTCACGGGTAGTAAATTGTGGCACGTAAAATTCTTTTAGTAGTATGCCTCCCACATTGCTTGGGATACAGTACATCCAGCTAAACATCAGTGCTAAATTGTCCAGTGTCTGTATCTGTGCATCACTTGCGACCTATTTATGTGCATCATGCATGTGTCAATGTGCACAGGTGGCGCAATGCATTCATTTACATCTTGGCATCCCATTCCTCTTTTTTTGGTGCCTACTGATGAGCATAACGTGATTTTGCTTGGTTCTGTGCATACTAGTGAGCATAGATGATATAGCTGCAGATTAGTGCGATGTTAGTGAATGTCTTCAGTTATGGAGTGGTTGGATACATGCTTATGTTTGTGTAAGTAGATAGAAATGTATTGAGTTTATGATCTAGATGACGATTCAAAAAGGAATTAATTTCATGTTAATAATTTTTCGTTTAAATTTTTGTTGATTGTTAGTTTCCCCTAACCCGGGTCCTCACCCTCCAGAAAAAAAGGAAAAAAAGAAAAAGGGGGAAAAAAAGACGAGAACGAGTAAGACAATGGTTTTCTTTGACAGTTTGATATGCCTTCATTGCAGAGGAAAAGTGATGCTGAAGGAAAACCTCCAAGGCCTCCTAAAGCTCCAAAGGTCAGTAGGGAGCACAAAGATGTGAGAGACAGTATGGTTGAGGTGCCTACCAAATCCCGAGGAAGGGCGAAGAAGAGTGCATCTATAACTTCCATGGCTAACAGCACTGCAGAGAATCAGAGAGTATTGAGCAATGCTGATGCTTTTCCCGAGGATATACCTCATTCTGCAATTTCTAATGCAGATAACGATGAGGCCAGTTCTGAAGCTGGATTTACAGACAGTGCATCTTTCTCTTTGCCTCATGATTACTATGAGGAATCCTCTTTTCCTTGATAGGGTGGCAATTGCCCAAGATGGTTTATATTTCAAAGTTGGGTGCCCAGTTAATGTTTCCTGGATGGACGACCGTCATCTAGTCTTAAGATGGCATTTTTTGGATAAGCACCTGAAAGAAAGCTTGTACGACACGCGAGTCTTCTTTTCTGCATCGGATGGTTTTAAATTCCATGAATCAAAGCACTTGCCAACTATGGTTCTTTTGTACGTGTACTGTTGCAGCATTTGTAAGCTGAAGAGCTTGCAGACATTCAGTTATTTCGGAGACCAGTGCAGTTTCAAGTGTAGGGTGCAAATACGTGAGCTCAAATCTCGTGTATGTTTTACCTTGGGCCAAGCTACCAAACTTTTGCCGAAAGGGCGCTTACCCTACCATGAACTAGGGTTATGTTGTGACCCATACAGGTCACTGGAAATTCAATTCTTTTATATCCATTGGGGAATGTATATTTTGTATTTGGAATATCAGTCAATTATTGATTACATTCACTGTCAAGGGGTACTTTACCAATGCTCTCAGATAATATTTCAATGGCATCATGTAGATTAATGCTGTTGGAGATATGCTTGTAGGTGTGCCCTATAAGAGAGAACAAATCATGGATGGGGTGTCTTTATTGAGGAATTTTCAATGTGTTTATTCAGAGAGTCTGTGTCACCGAAGTATGTTGCCATGTACATCTATCCGTTCCTTGTCACCCCCCAGCTTCATCAGTGTCTTGTCTAGTTGCATCTGGAGAAAAACATTAAGCAACCGGTTAATTGCTTGACTATTTTACATCCGGTATTGACCAAAGCTTCAGTGTATCTTTCTATAGTTTGTACCAATTTTGCTGTAGTAAATTGTCATTCATTAGTAGTGAAGTGATGAAAGGATATGGTTTGATGTCTTCGATGTTCTCATTTGTTCAAACCATGAAAGAATCACATAACTTTCAGTACGAAACAAGGAGATTGTAAAGCCAGTATGCTAACCATCATGCAACTGTATATGTTAATTTATATACAAGGTTCGATGCCTTTCAACAAGTACCATATCTAACATTTTATTTTGTGTGAAAGTTGTGATACAGCTTCTGTTAAAGTAGAAGCCTAGTAATTATCAGAATTTGGTGCAAAATGTGTCATGTGCATGAAAAAAGACGTACAATCTGTTTACTGCACTGAACAGTCTGAAACAGGCAACCTTAGGCCGTGTCTGTGTCACATTGTTGAGTGATAAAAGCTTGGTCCAGTGTGCATCATGTCTTATCTAACTTTCAAGCATAGAGTTGGTATATAAAAAATAGAATACTAAGTTGATGCCTTAAATTTTTTTAAAGAATTACTGTGAGTTTTCTTTTTGATTAGATAAGCTGATTCCTTTCTGCTCAGAACAAGGAATAGTAGGCTTTGTTCTGGTTTTTCGATTCATGTAAAGTAAATGCTATTTAAATCATTTATGCAGTATTTTGCAGGCTGTCTATTCAAATTATAATGGAAAATTCTAATGTGCTGAAATGTTTATGTTCGGGCTTTTAGATTTACGTGACAGAAAATTTCAATGCAGTCTTAATTTGAATGTGCATTGCATCCAATGTAAAATAAATTTTTGCATGTACTTGATCCTTAACATATATTTGACATTTACATTTGTAATAAAGCACATGTTATGCCCCGTCAGACAGTATAGAAGACATTCAGAATTGGAAAAGATCACTTTGTATTTGCAGTAACCCCTTAAAAAGACATGCTCTATTTATTTGTTCAAGCACAAATTGCTTCTCTGTATTCTATTAGCTGCCTCTATGTGATGTTAGGTTCATCTTATCCCTTGCTAGTACAAGGGATAAGTATTCGCAATTGGAAAGATCACTTTGTACTTGCAGTAACCCTTGCATTCTATAAATTTATTTGTTCAAGCACAGATTGTTTCTGTATTCTATTAGCTGCCTGTGTGTTGTTGGGTTCATCCGTCTCTTGTATGAGCTTCTCGCTTGAACAGGTGCTTGAATCAGATCTCCATGACCTGTGAAGATCTGCATTCTGGAGTTAAATGTGAGTTTCTATATTATCAAATTTGCATTCTGTGTGTGTTAGAAAGTCATTTCTAATTTGGACATGTTTGATGTAGCTACATGTTGTAAACAAATGAAAAGGTGGGGGGGCCAAAGGATATGTAAATGAATGGAAGTTATGAATTGTAGTTTGGGAATTCTGAAACTGCACGTCAGCGTTTCAACGAACCAATTTGTATGAAAGGAATAGTGATTGCCAAACAGTTCACGAGATGGTTTGTTCCTCTGATCCATGGATCTGCCTTTTCGTCATAATCTTTCATTTAATCGAACCCATTTTCAACCTGAAGAGAGAGAGAAACAAAACAACCTACAGAGTTCACTCAGGTGATAATCTAAGCATTTATACTCTGATAATAACCATGTGAACGCTGATATGGTTTAATATGCTACAAATGCTAGGATAGAGCATCTTTGCCCAATAAACTTGGTTAGGTCTCTCTCACTGATTTGTGAGAGGTATCCATCTTGATCCTATTTTCCAGTCACTGGGACAGCCTCCTTTTGTTAAGGATTGCTGCATGAGTAGGGGGCTGCCATTTTTGAATCACAGCTACTTTTCGTCTCCCCTCTCTACTTGAAGGAAAAATCATCTATAATTGCGAGTAATGCTTAACAATAGTACAAGTCTGTGAGTAATGTCTGATTCATCTCTTTTCAAGTTCAGAGTATAAGATTCATTTTGATTCCAGCTAATTACAAACTTCAATTTAGAGCTTGATCAACATTGCAGGTGGATCTTTGATTATGCGTATTTGGCACAATGTCATTTTTTTTACAGGGGCATGTTAGGCCATGCGCTACATGATGTGTGCAATATTTATGTTCCTTCAAAGGAACCGTTTAGTAGCCTTCACAAATATTACAATGAATGGAAGAATTATATGCTTCATACCTTATCGACTCATAATGATAAATTATTCTGCATGAATTGTTCATTGGCCATCAATGATCAAGTCGATACTACTAGGAAGGGTCTGTTAAAAATTAGGAAAGCTGGTGATAATTGAAAGATACTTGCACCTTCGAGTCGAATGGGGTTCGACTCAAATGTTGGAAAAGTATGTGTTGATGAAGATGCAAGGTTAGGTTATATTCCTAATAGAATCTACATGAACATGGTATATTTGTAGCTCAGAGTCAATAATATCTTTTGTGATGGATGGGCTTCATGCATATGGTTGATATGTATGTGAACTAAGTAATTGATCATTCCAGATGTGTTCATACAAAATAATACACGTTTTTTTTGGAAATTTGTATCAAAGTTAAGAATGAGGCTAGAGGTGCTCATCTAAAGGACAGCTCAATAGTAACAAAACTAAGAATAATTCTTGTGATGGAATTCAACCAAATGACAACTATGTCATCCTATTGAAGTAATCATAATTAGAATGAAAGAGCTACAGTCAGATGATAGCTTAAGCATTTGTACTTCGATAGTAATCATGTGAGCAAGCACATGATTTTATATGCCACAAATTCTGGGATGGAGCATCTTTATATTGAGAGGCCTACAAAACTTGGTAAGATGTCCTTCACTTATTTGTGAGAGCTGTCCATCTCGATCTTATTTTCCAGCCATTGGGACATCCTTCTTTTGTCAAGGATTGCTGAATGAGTAGGAGCTGCCATCTTTGAGTCACAACTGCTTTTGGTATTCCCTTTCTACTTGAAGGAAAAATCATCTATAATTGCAAATAATGCTTAAAAATACTACAAGTCTGTGTGAGAATCATCTGATTCATTTTTTTCCAAGCTCAGAGTACAAGATTGATTTTGATTCGAGCTAATTACAAACTTCAGTTTAGAGCTTAACCATTGCAAATGAATCTATGTTTTATGTATATATTTTGGCACAATGCCTTCTATTAGAGGTGCATTTTTTGTTTATCATGTTGGGCCATGTGTCACATGATGTATGTAATAATTTTCTTCTTCAAAGGAGCCCTTAGTAGCAGATTCAAGATTTTACAATAATAGAAAAGCCACATGCCTTATTGACTCATGATGGTAAAATATTTTGAATGAATTGACCATTGGGCATCCATGACGCAATCGATATCAGTAAGAAGGGTTTGGTAAAATTAGGAAAGCTTGTGGTAATTGCCATATACTTGCACCTTCAAATTGAATTGTTTCAACTCAAATGTTGGAAAAGTATGTGCTAGGTAGTATTCCTGATTTTGGATCCACATGAACATGCTATATTTGTAGCTGCTAGTCAACAATATTTATTGTGATGGATCGGTTTCATACATATAATTTGATATGTTTGTGAACTAAGTAATTCACATCATTCCAGATGTGTTCATAAAAAACAATACATTGGACGATGCTTGTAGTATTTTTGGAAATTCGTGTTAAAGTCAAGAATGAGGCTAGAGGTGCTCTATTAAGAGGACAGTAGTAACAAGATTAAGAACAATTCTTGTGATGGAATTCAACCACACGACAATTAAGTCATACTATTGAAAGTAACCATAATAAATACTAATAAGGGAAAGAGATAAAAAATCTGGAATGAAATTCATATGCTTACATCTAATTTCAAACACAATGCTTCTTGTTATACTATCTCTCTCTCTCTCTCTCTCTCTATATATATATATATATATATATATATATATATATAGACAGACAGATAGATAGATAGGGAGGGGGAGGGAGAGGGAGAGAGAGAGAGACTTGATTTGTATTGGAACCAATGCAAATAGAACATACTCTTTATTGGAGGTTGTATAGTTTAGGGTTGGAAGCTCAAAAATAGGTGCAAAGATCTACTTGGTGAATAAAAAATTTGCAAAACCTTTCTCTTGTACTCTATTAAATAGACAATGACAAAGATTGATCTGCATGGATGTTACAATATCTCAAGTAGGGGAGGGAGGGAGGGGGAGAGAGAGAGAGAGAGAGAGAGAGAGAGAGAGAGAGAGAGAGAGAGAGAGAGAGAGAGAGAGAGAGAGAGAGAGAGAGAGAGAAACTTTATTTAAATTGGAACCAATGCAAACAAAACAAACTCTTTATTGGAGGCTGTATAGTTTAGCGTTCGAAAAATAGGTGCAAAGATCTACTTTGTGAAGAGAGAGATCAACACGATTCCTATTGGAAACAATGGAACACATATATTCTTTATTGGAAGTTGTAGAGTTTAGTGTGCTTAAAAAATAGGTGCAAAGATTTTGCTTGGTGAATTGCAATGACAAAGATTGCTGTGCATGGATATCACAATATCTCAAAGAAAGTCTATCAATGCCTACACAACATTGTCTATATAACTTTTTTATGTGCTTTTTTTTTCTTTGCATACATGTAGTTTTTGTCTTATAAAGTTTCCACTTGATTTATATCTTGTACACTTATTTAGGACATTGATAGAAGTTATGATTTTTACATTGTGTAAAAAGAAAACTTAAGAGGCTTTTCAACACAAGCACTCATAATATCTTTGTTGGGCATTTATTAGTGAAAAATTCAGTCTTTTTTATTTAATGTATTATGATTGCATATGCATTTGCATATGACACATCGAAATCGATACCAACTATGGATTATTCTTCTCGCAATGTCCATTTTCAATAAATATAAGTTCATGTGTGAAGAGCGAAATCCTTCCAGGGATCAAAGATGATGGATATATGACCTTTACTTCCATGGGGGTGTTATGCATGTGGAACATAATTATTTTGTAAGAGACTATTCTTGGATTCTATGATGGATATGAAACAAAAGACTAAAGTCATGCAAATTTCATAGAATGTATTTATAGCAATCTCTTGACACAAAACAAATAAATACACAATTACATTTGGAAGTAAATAAAATATGTACATTATTTAAAAAGGTAATCATAAAAATACCTTGTCACAAAATTATCTAGAAGGGAAGTTGTGGCATTAACTTTGGCAACCCTACCAAGGAGTTGTCTATAGAGAAAACCTTAAATTACCTAGGGAGAAGAATTATGAACTATAAAAGGAGATCCACGTTTAGATACAAGATGATTTTTCTAACACAAGGCAATATATTGCAAATGAAGTGGATCCCTAATGAAGGGGGTGACACATTGTTAGGATTGCTTTGTAATTCTCACTAGTTACTTTATGTGATCCTCCTTTTAATTTAATCAAGCTAGTTATCCAAAAAGAAGAATACACAATTAAACTTAGCTTTGATTCCATATTGTAAATCATACCTAAGATAAACAAGTAAAGATCATGCTAAGAGCCTAAGAAGACAAATAAACAAGAATAACATAAATTAGAATGTGGATTAATAGATAATATAAAAGGGACCATACGTATAACAAAATCAATATTAACATGATAGTGAACTAACATTATTGAAGGAAATAAGGTTCCAAGATAGAGACTTGAACTTAAGCATGATCATACTGCATGGGATTAATATTCCAGTGAGGTAATTTCGATAGGGAGGGCCCATTTGTAAGGGAAATCCTTAAATGTACAAAACATCTTTTAAAATTGCAATCTCCTAGGGATATTGATGAGCTAGTTGCAAACGTTTAATAGAAAGAAGGCTTTGTTGTTGCAACTCACTTGAGATTTTTCCACACACATTTTTGAAATTTGGGATAAAAAGGGAGCATGTATAAAGGTGCAACATTCATCAATTATTACAATATTTCCAACTTCTTTGAGTATATTTTTTATAATTTTAAGTTTAATGGACATGTTCCCTTATATGTTTCTTACACATAATGATACATACATAGTGCATGATTCCACACATAGAAAAAAATCGAAAACTTGGTAGAAGTAAGGATAGACCAAAAATGATCATTTATATCGTATAGAGAGAATAAATAGTACATTTTTGGGGAAAGGTAAAAAAAAAACAACATTTTGGTGAGTTTAATAATCTAGGACAAAAAGAAGAATCACAATAAGGGGTATGTGCTTCCTAAGCAACAATACATTGCAATTCATTGACCCATCTATACTATGTTAGTATAGAAAAATGCCTAGTTTTGATGAATATACTCTATATTGCACACTTAAGCCAACATTATGTGGAGTATGAGCATTAATGGGAATTCAATATCATAATGTCATGTTGGGTAAGGGTCACAACTTACCATTTGTGATTACTATAAGACTTAGGTAGATTTGTCTCCTTTCCACGTAGGATTTCCAATAGGTTGGTATGTACTCCAAGTTGGAGATATCAATGATTTAACTTGCTAGTACCACAATGTAACGTGCATGATTTTAAATTCTCAATATCATCTCAGTTTAGAGTATTAATCCCTTAACGTATTGTTTTATGTCATTTTGTTATTCATGAATTTTGCTGGTCAAGGGCATACTTCACATTAACAGAGAAAGGTACCAACTTGGACCTGGATGGTATCTTCACAAAGGCATCCATGTATAAGCACTTATATAGGACCACCTCTCCATATTTATTTATAAGAATTCTCTATCAAACTCAATCATTGAGTTGAGCCAACATAGCTCTACCTTGTACTCCTCCAGCTATACTTGTATGAATATGCATAGAAACTATACTTTGAGAGTGCATAGATACACACTATCTTCATCTTTGTACTTACTATTATCAACGATTTCTATCTTTTGCACTTGTACTACACTCTATCTTATGATTAATGTTTTCTAACATGTATCCTATTGGTGTTGTCATTGCATCAATTTGCATTTTCCCACCTAGCTTTATTGATAGAAACAGTGATGGAACAAACTCTATTAGAAAATGGCATGGAGGTCGTATGACATAATCCAAAGCCTATAAAAATGCTATAGGGTGAGAATGTTGGAGTTCGAGGAGTGCAAGAGCATGTAAACAATATGAGGAAAAAGAAGAAGCTTGGAGCTCAACGGTGACTGTATTATTACTAAGTGAATGTACAAAAGATAAGTAGCACTTTAGGCTTATATGTTGGGTGTGTATAGAAGTGTGAGAGACAAATCGGAAGCACACACAGGGGGCACAAACACATCAAGACACATGGAGAAGGCAGATGGCTGGAATTGCTATCTCTATTGACGATGTTCAAAAATGAAGTAAGAGCTGAATAATATCCTTAAGTAAAAAGTACCACCACATATGAGTGAATCATGTATATGGTAAAATGGGAAAAAAACCTCTAGCCAACACTAGAGTAAAAAGTTCCAATGTATAGGGAAAAGGTTCACATCAAATCTACTCGAGGAACACATAAGTGTAACAAACCCCTTAGAGCGAATGATGTGAACACCTACAAGGAGTGAGAGCTCAGCCCCACCAGGCTATAAGCCTAAAGCATTGTGAAAAGCTTCAAACTCTTCTCATGGAAGAGCTTTGGTGAATATGTCTACCACATTGTCTTGTGTAGGCACATATACCAAATCAATATCTCCTCCATGAAGGTACTGTCTCACATAGTGATAATGCACCTCACTATGTTTGGTGCATGCATGAGACAATGGGTTTCATGCAACAACCAATGCTCTCTCACTATTGATGAGAATATGCATAATGCATAGCAACATCAATCTCCATGCAAAGATCCATCAATAGGCATCTCATATACACTCCATGAAAATTGCCTTGTACTTTCGTTGTCACCATTGTAGGTTGCTTCTTAATCAACCAAGATATGCATGAGTCTCCAAGGAAAAAGCAATTACCACTAGTGGATACACGACTGTCATAACAACTAAACCAATTGCTATATGTAAAGGCATGCAAGCATGGGTGAATATCTCTACCATAAAAGAGACCTAAATCAAAGTTCCTTTGAGAAATTGTTGGCATCATATGGGAAGAAGCCAAGTATGGGCACGCATGCGGATCTAGCACTAAGGCAACCTATTAAAATTTTTCCAAACCTTACATCATTATAAAAGTGATTCTCATCACTAGAAACCCTTGTAAATACCGTTTCATCTTTTTGTAGCTCCATTTTGTACAAGCCGAGGAGTCCTCGAGCTTGGGGAGCCTTAGAAGTAGTTGCCTGCCAATTTTCATATTTTTTAGATCTCGTTTGAGCCCTCAAATAAGCCTTGGAACCTAATTTTTAACTAGGCCGGACACTAGGTCTGGACAGGGCCAAAGCTAGTCAAAAACTATAAATAGAGCTAGAGAGCTCATTTTTGGGGCTAGCTTCTTGTAGTTTTGAGCTTGTATGAGAACTTGGTGGGGTTCAGAAAATTGGATGGAACTAGTGGATGTAGGTAGATGGAGAACTGGTGGTGTGTAGAACGAGTTCACTATGGGTGGATACTGGCTGTTCAGGAAGGCTAGTGGTGAGGGGTTCTGAGGGCTGGATGGGAGGTGATGGGGGAGATGGTATCTGAGCATGTACATCTGGTTCATCATTGTTGGTTGGGCTGGCCATGTGAACATCTTCTTGAGTGATAATAGGCAGTGCGGTAGAGACTTCCATTTGAATCATTTTCCCCTTCGTGGTCGCATATCGATCCTTCGTTGGTCATATTGTGGGGTATTATGATATACCATGGTCCTCATGGCTTCCACTATCCCACAGGTCTCTGCCAAAAGATTCAATGATTCTACAAAATGCGGGTCCACATTCTCCGCTTGCAGCATCTGGTTCACCAATGCTCTATTTGCTTCCTCTGATAGCCTATGTCTCTTTTGTACCTGCTTGATCGTCTTGTATAGACGTTTGAGTTGGGCCGTGTAGGCAGGGGCCTCTTCCTCACTTTCTTTTGATTCATTCCTCTGCATCTCTCCCTGCCCATGTGTACCTCCCTCCTGTGTTTGTTGTGCCTCATCTTCCCAATGCACCCTTCTAGCCGCACTCTGTGTCCGTCCTCTCTGGGATGATGATTCGGGGCCGTCCGTGTTTGAGAAGAACTCACTCTCAGATAAGTGAGCTGTCTGCAAGAAGCTTTCAAAGTCCAACGATGGATCTTCTGGTAGTGGAGCCATGGATGCAAACTCCGCATCTGTGGGTAGTGGGGGGGCTGATGGAGTGGGTTGTACCATGCTTCTTGATTGGGGTCCTTGAAGATGGATTGTGAATGGGGCTACTTGTGCCTCTTCTCTAGGGGAAGCTTCTGTGGTGGCCTCACGAGGAATTAGAACCTGTCAAAGTGATCCACGCATTCTTTTCGCAGGTTGAACCCCTGACTTCCGCCCCTGGAAGAATTCCAATTGTGAGTACTTGAGGGCTCGTGCAATTGGCACATCATAAGCCAGGCACCTGTAGATGATTCTTCTAATGGCGCAACAACCATTCAAAGTAGGCTTCCTCACTCCTCGCTTGCCTGCTTCATATAACTGATCAAGGATCCATACTGGCATTTTCATAGGTAAGCTCCCGGTCTCTGCTAGGTATAACCCATACCAGATCTTCTTATGAGGCTGGGTGAACTGGTCTTGCGCTAGAAATGCGAAGTGTTGAAGGCAAATCCGCAGTGGTATGGCGACGTTGGGGGTGAGGGCACACATTTCTTTCAACTTCTTGATTTTGTTGTTCTTCATCGACTCTGGTATCAAAGGATCTCGATCGGAGGGTACATGGGTGCCATACATCTGAAGGGCCTCCTTGATTAAAGTGATATTCAACTCAAACTTCTTCATTTTTTCCTGGTTTGATAGAGAGGGCACCAGGAATGTGCCTGAATGATCATTGTCTCCTGTCGCCTTGAGAGTTGCAATCAAGTAGTAGCACCGAAGAAAATCAGGTCTAGGCAAGGCTGCACTAAAATAATCTTGCAATCCCGCTTTTTGCCAAATATCTTGAAGAGGGGCAACATTTTGCAATGCTCAAATTCTCGTGAGAAGAACTGAAAGGTCCACCACACTCCTCCACATTCCAACTTGGATTCCCAGATATGATCTGCGTCTCCCAAATCTCCTGGCATCTCATTGAACCAATGAGAATGCCCCTTTACTCTTTCTGTCAGGCCACTTGGTGGATCCGGAATGGGAATTCTTCTCACATTCAAAAGCTCTTCAGGCCTTGTTGTCAGTGGGGTCTCCACAGGCATGGTATCCCAATTGCTTTGAGTGCTAGTGCCTGCCTGAGAGCTCGTGCCTGCTGCTGCTTCCATGGGAATCGGGTGCTTATCTGCTAGAAGAAGAAAGGCACATTAGTTTTGCATAGGAAACAGGATGTAATGGTGTTCCCTTCACAATACTAACATGACAATCCCGAAGGTTAGTGGTTAGGGTGAAGTGTTCGTGATAGATGTAAGTGATGGTTAGTGGTTAGTGTACTCCTAAATGCATATTGTGGACATGCAAAGTACTCAGAATGCACCTACATCAGAGTGGATGGATTTACAAAATTGGGATTGGGGGTTTGATACAGGGTCTAAGTCTCCAAACTTTGATAGAGGATTCGTAGCTCTTAGAGCTAATGACAGGTAAAGATTTATGAACAAGATTGTGATGGATTTGGGACCTTTTGGGTACCCATTTCCAGACATTACTCAGTTTGACTGAGTGTGGGTTAGTGTGGGATTTAGGTAGAGTTCCTGAGTTGTTTGTCAAGAGGACTTGTGAGTGTTGAATTATGCCAGTGACTAGAGTTGGCGCTATTTGGGCTCGTAAACAGGCCTTGGGCACCCATATCTGTCTAGCATTGGGGCTAGCGTTCATTGACCGCTTAGGGACCCAAATAGACGTGGTATGCCTAGGAGGTTGCCTAGGGTACTCCTTCACTTTTGACCTTGATGGTGTGGCTTGTTTTGTGCCTCCTTGAGAACCTGTTACTAGAGCTCTGGTTTTTCCATCCTTGCGCATCCAGATCTGCTTCGCGCCACGAGGTACTCCGTGTTGCACTGGTTGGTGCTCCTGCTTCGTGGTCATCAGCCTCCTTCGTGTCGTGTGATGTTCGGTCTGCATGTTTGGAACCTTCTTTGGAACAACTAGGAACTCCTCATTGACTTCTGTACCTTCGGTAAGATTGAAAATCCTCTGCACCATAGAACTTTGGACGAGTACAACATTGTTATGTTCATGTGGGTTCCTGGAGGGACTAAGGGTTGGTGCCTTTTCTACTGGTTTGAGTGCTGGTTTTTCTAATTCAATCATAAGGCGGCTTTGGCCTACCCAGGCCTGAAGAAGTCCACTTCTTATGTTGAGGTTGACTGCGTGATCATAGATCCAGTCTTGGCCCAGGACGAGAGGTTCGGTAAGATCCTCGTCTTCACATACTAGTACTTTTGCTGGCATGAGGACCTCTTGAATGTAGAGGGGAAGTTCCACCTCTCCCATGCAAGGGGTTTCAACACCTCCTAATCCTATCAGATATGCTTCTAGGGGTTTTACCTCCAATCGCAACTGTTGGAAATACGAAAGCCGAACTGCACTAGTGGCCGCTCCTGAATCAATTAAAGCTCTCACGGTCCTTGCACTCTCTCCTTGTCCTACTTCTAGGGTCACAAAAGGTCGTCGATCAACTATCTTACGGGCCAGTTCACTCGAAGCCTCGCACATGGCCATGTGATAACCTAGAGCTTCATGAGCGTCAGTCATGGGTTGATCTCTACCTTGCCTTCTCAATTTCATTCGTCGAATGCGTTCTAAAGCTTCAGCCTGTGCTTCTTCTCGAATTCTCTTTTCCTCATCCTTACGTTTCTTTGCAGTAACGAGTCGATTGAGCATTTCTTCAGTTAGGGGTTCTTGATATAACTTGACTCTACATCCGCTTATGTAACTTGGTAGTATGTCACCCTCTAGAGTGGCTAGTTGTACTGCTCCACTTGTGGAGATCCTATTGATAATCATTGGTCCATAGCCTCTTTTCTCTAATTTTCGTGCATGTTGCTTCAATGTGTAGATTAGGACTAGATCTCCTGCTTTCAAGCCTTTATCCTTCACATGTGTATCAAAATACGCCTTTTGCCTCTTCTTCGCTGCATAGATTCCTGCTGCAGCTCTCAAGTCACCTAGACGTTCAAGATCGGAGAAGGTTTTCTATGACTTCATTCAAGAAGTGTGTGCCTCTGTCACTCACCAACTCTATTGGCAATCCGTACCTCGTGAACATTGTTGGCAGCAGTCAGGGAACCGAAGGAGCCACAAGACGAAGAGAGTCAGAGCGAAGGGACAGCACAAGCAGACATGGCAGTCAAAGAAGATCTGGCAAGTAGGCCAATAATTTTCTTCATGAAGAAGCAAGTACGAGCATTCACGCAGATCTAGCACTAAGGCAACCTTTAATTTGTCAAAACCCTTACACCAATTAAAAGTGATTCTCATCACTAACAACCCCTGTAAATACCATGTTCACCTTTTTGTGGCTCCATTTTGTGCAAGCCGAGGAGTCCTCGAGCTTGAGGAGCCTTAGAAGTAGTTGCTTACCAATTTTCGTATTTTTTAGATCTCATTTGAGCCCTCAAATAAGCCCTGGAACCTAATTTTTAACTAGGCCAGACACTAGGTCTGGACAGGGCCAAAGCTAGTCAAAAACTATAAAAGGAGCTAGAGAGCTCATTTTTGGGGTAGATTGTAATTGAAACAAACTTGTAAGAGCTTTTTCAAAGTAAACCAAGAACTCCATTGCTTCTCACTCTTTGTCTTGCCGTGTGTGCACGTGTGTGTGTATGTGTGTGCATGTTTGTGTGCTTCTCACTCACGCACTTGTGCCGCCACTTGCTCGAGGTCATCATACCATCCTCACGTCTTCCCGGATTGACATTAAAGGAGGTGCTACTCATCACCAAGCTACACCAAATTTTGGCGCCGTTGCCGGGGATCGAGCTTCGAGGACGAGGGTGTGATGGTAAGACGTAGATTGGAGACGTTGGCGTTGTAGGTAATTTCTCCACTTTTCCTATTTTTCTCTTTCTTACCTTACCACCATCATCACCATCATCATCACCACCATCTCCCACCTCCATTTCCATCATCGCGAAAATTTCAGTTTTTTGATCATATCACCTTCTCCACCTCATTTCCCTCATTTCACTTGTGAGAGAGAGCGAGAGAGCGAAATTGTGTGTGTTGTTTTTGCATGTTTCTTGAGCTGTCTTGCAGGTACAGGCCGCATCATCGTCCCTAGCATTCTGCGCAGGTACGGAATTCGACGTAACTGTCTGTGTGTCGCCGGCCTCTGTCAATCGCGACCGACAGAAAAAATGCTCAAAGTGCCAAACAAAGTGCAAAACCATGATCTACAGGCCTAGAGCTTCCCAAAAATGTGTTTAGTTTTTTGAAATTCCTCAGATTTCTGTCAATCGCGATCGCTCTGTCAATCGCGACCGACAAACCACGACGGACAGACCTGTCAATCGCGATCGACTCATCAATCGCGATCGACTCATCAATCGCGATCGACAGCCCACGACGGCTCTGTCAATCGTGACCGACAGAGTCAACGACCGATTGACCACGACCGACGGACCATACGCGTGACACATGTCAATCGCGATCGAGCCATCAATCGCGATCGACTCATCAATCGCGACTGACAGCCCACGACGGTTCTGTCAATCGCGACCGACACAATCAACGACTGTTTGACCACGACGGACATACCTCGGGACCGACCTGTCAATCGCGATCGACCCATCAATCGCGACTGACAGAGTCAACGACCCTTTGACCACGACTGATTGACTTTTCGAAACCCCTGTCAATCGCGACTGACCAGTCAATCGCGACTGACAGCCACGACGGACCTGTCAATCGCGATCGACACGTCGATCGCGACTGACCTGTCAATCGCGACCGACAGACTTTGCGAACACGTTAGAAGGGCTAATTAGGTCAAATTTTTAAGGCAAAATTAATGATCTAAATTTTGGCCAAGTGTGGGACAAACACTAGGGGGTAGTATTGCATTACGAGGGCATGACCCAAGTAACTCGAGAATTCCTGTTTGCCTGTTAACCTAGTTTAATCCTGTTTTAGCCCTAAAACCCTGAACTGGCATAACTTTCTCATACGAAATCCTTTTGCCGTGATTTTTGTTTTGTTGGAAAGCTCGTAGGGAGTACAACAAAAACATCGACTGGTTACGGTTAAATTAAGATCAGGAATATTAGATAGGGTATTTTGAAGTTGACCATACCCAGGGGGAATAAAGTTCAGGGATCTCTAGGGTTCTGTCCAAAAAGTCATAGTGCAAATTGGTGAAGTGTTACATGAATGAAAGTGATTGGTTCTGTCTTTTGAATTTAAGTCTTGAGCTAACAGTGGGCCTTTTACAGGTCCTTTGAGAGCAGCAAAGGGTACGCAAAGCAAGAGTAAGTGCAGGCTTGGGAACACGCATCCTGGGCACACCAGGGCAACAACCCAAGGAAAGGAACTCAAGGTTGGAAAACCCGCAACACCCTCTGTCAATTCTTAGTTTAGGCTAAGTGCGGGTAGTGTTAGAAGTAATTCCAGGCAACGATAGGCACGAGATAAATCAAAGACTATCTAAGAAATCAAGTGCAAGTCAAGAGATAACCTGTGTGTGTGTGAACGACAACCTTAAAGGAAAAGAACCTAACGTGAAACGACCAAACTAAAGTGCGAAATTAAACTCAAGTATTCCTAACGACGTGATATCAGACAAGAGTATAAACACGATAATCAACATAAAAAGGGAATTCAGTAATTGATACAAAGGACTCAGAAACGTGGTTGTACCTGGGACAAATTGGGTTAATCAGTTAGGCATATGAACCTTAGATCAGGACGACACCTAGTAAGAGATAGACAAAGCCTTAGGTCTTCAGAGGCTAGTGTCAATCATACTACGAGGTCTTGGGCCCAGCAGTTGAGCCACCACTCATACTACCCAAGTTCTGAGACCAGTGAATCAGAGATGTCTCAAGGCATGGACAGACCTACAGGAAGTTCAGGAGTGCCTTACTTGCACAGGGTAGAAGGCCCTTACAAAACACAGTTGGAATACCTTAGGACCAACCGATTAGGTGCTAGCATCTATGAGGAGGGCCTAGGAAGATCTGTGGTACAGATTAAGAATCCTGATCAATCCATTGGACTAGAGCGCCCAGCTGTCAAGCTCGAAAACGGAGCATACGTGGACAAAGAAGGAACCATATACGTACTCACCAGTCACCCAGATAGGACGGACGAATTTAGAAATGTGGTCCCAGAAGCAGACTTAGGTGACCTGGAGCAAGGAAACATGGGTGCAGAACCTAGAACCCCTCGAGGTAAATCGGTTCTCACCAGGATTATCACACCAGAGTGGATTCCCCAGGATAATAAGAGCATAGATTTGCTCATCAATCGGGAGACTGACGAAGCCTTTTGGAGGTACAAACCTGATCGGCCAATTGAGATAGGAACAATCATGATCTATGAGTTTAAGGATCCTGATAGCCCAGGTAGAGTGACCTACTTAGATCACGCTTCGGAGAGGATCTTTGTGGTTACGGAAAATGATAGGCATGCTTACACTTGGAAGGGTGAATTCGTTTTTCCCCAACCAAGATCGAGTGTATCCTATGGTCACCCTGGTGCTGGAACATCCCAAGCTCATGGAATGCAAAGAGACAGAAGTAGAGATAGACCAGAAGTCAGCTTTGCTAACCCAGTGGGCAGAGAAAGAACGAGGACGGAAACGAATAGAGTAGAACCTGAGATACTTAGAGCTCACAGGAATCAAAGAAATGCGGATGAGTTCCCTCTACCACGACCTAGAGAGCACACAAGGACTTTGAGGCCAACTCAGCTAGTTAAGTCCATGAAGAACTAGGCACTGGAGATCCATACGATCATGTGGCTGAGTTTAGGCAAGTCTTGAGAGCTGAACAAGTGGAGGATCTATTCACGCAATACAATGCCTTTGGTCTGACCCTTAGGAACACTGCCCTGACATGGTTTCAGCCACTAAATGAGAGGCAGTTCAGGAGCATAGACCAACTCCTAGAAGCTTTCATTATTGAATTCTCTAAGAGTGGCATAAGGCATAATACCTCCTCGCTGATTCACAGCTTCAAGCAAACCCTGCAAGAGACCGTGAGACTTGCAGGAAGGAGATTTAGGCAATATCTTGAAAGATGCCCTGTTTCGGAGCTACCCACACCAGCTAAGCAAGTGGCTTTATTCCTGGATGGATTGCTAAGTACTAAATTGAGATCTTATGTGTACTTGAAGGACCCTAGGACCATAGAAGAGTGTGTACGCATGTGTATTGACATTGAGGATAACCTAGGGGAGGAGTTAGAGCTTTTCAAGATATACAAAGATTCGGATAGTGCCTCTAACACCTCTTCCACACAATCCACATCAATCGAGGAACTTGCAGAAAAAGTAGCTCAAAAAGTAGGCGTCTCTAGTAAAAAAATTCCTAGATTTGCCCCAGTGAAAAGATGTTATGCTTGTGGTGGCGACCACATGGCGAATGTATGTCCCATTATGGCTCAACCACAAGTAAATTCTAGTAGTCAGTACTGCACCATAGAACGGAGGTACACCAATCACACCGCGCAAGATTGCCCATACAACAAGCAGGCGGTTAGGCAAACCTACCCTCAGCCATACCCTCAGCAGGGAAGATACCAGAACCTGTACCCTCCACAACCATATGGCAGGCCACAACAACCTTATCAGCAACCATACCAAAACCAACAAAGGCCTCAGCCTGTGTTAGCTCAACAACCCCCTGCGCTAGCTAATGCGATCCAAGTAAAATATGCAGCAGCAGAAGGAAACCTGAATAGAGCTATAGTCCCTGTAACCCCACTGCTTTCCGAAAGTGACCCCAGTGACCATAGCTTTGATTCTACACATGTCGATAGTCCCCATGCTTACTACATGCAATCTCCTGAACATGGTGAGTCTTACTATAGCGAAGAGCCAAATGAAACTAGTTGGGATTCTGATTACACAAACGTCATGTATGCAAATCCCAACCCTAGGCCTCAACCTAAGCAAGTAAGACCTCCATTCCCTAGAGGACCATGCTACAGATGTCAGGGGGATCACCTCATTCGTGATTGTCCCTTACCTCCACCTACACAACCCCAGTCAGTGACAATTCAGGGCTTTTGCCAAGAATGTGGAAAGGAGCATCTCTTACGAGATTGCCCTAAGAATTCTAATAATATGCCAAAAATCACCCCTATTAACGTTATTGGGTTGGTGGTAGACTCCACAGGAAGTGTGACCTCCACCGCACCAGTACAGGTAGTGACTAGAGCTCAGGCGTTGCAGCAGAACCAAGGGGTAAACCAGGATAAGAACCCAGAGGCTAGTGAAACCGAGAGCGTGACAAAGAAAAGGACTAGAGCGTGGAAAGATAGTCGGGAAAGAATGAAAAGACAATGGGCTAAAAAGATGAGTGAACTAGAGGAAAGCATAAGAGAAACCAAAGCCAGGATAACTGAACTCACATCTCAAACTCCCTCTCACACCAACCCACCACCACCATTCCCATCGTCATCCGACCCGCCACCTTCCAACCCACCTCATATGATTCCACCACCCCCTAGAGTAGGATCAATATTAGCTGACCCCACTCCTGAAGATATAGACATGATGCTTAAAGCATATCAGGCCAGAATCCAAGAAGGGCCAAATGTCACGGATCATGACAAGTGTTAACCTAGAGCTGACCTAGAGATAGAAAGAACCAAGCTTTGCGCGAAAATGGTCGCATTGGCTCAGAGTATGTTTGAAGCCAGTCGCCTTTTCAATTACTCGGGCTCAACCAAGACGCAATTACACTTGGATGGACTTCTAGAGAAGTTAGAGGGCATAATTGCAAGATCTGCCAAGGAAGAAGAAAATCAAGAAAGAGATAACGTAAGCAAAAACATGACCCATCCCCCACCGAAAGCTTATGTGCCCAAGTCCACTGAACCAGAAAAGGAACCAGCCTCTCAACATAAGGATAAGGCAAGTGGAAGAGTAAGCATTCCTGCTCAAGAAGCTTATGTGCCTGAAGCCTATGCGCCTAACTCTACGGAGCCAGACACATCATCTTCTATGAATCGGTTCACTCCAGAATTCCTACGCGAGATTCAAGAAGACAAATGGGCTAAAGAAAGTGAAGTCCCTCCTCCCATTGAACTTGTGGATGAGGCACATGACCAATTCCCACAAGACATCCCATCCATTTATGGAGAGCAGGAGAGCACCCAATCTCAAGAAAGATTAGACTTCGAGTCTAATTCTTTACAAGAACTACCCCATTTCACAGGCCCATGGGAAGCAAAGTCCACCTGTATGAGAGCACCTACATTCATGGTAAGAAACGAAGACTCAGTCTTACCTAGGAACACAGAGGTAGTGAAAAACACTAAAGTGCAGTGCAATCTCAGGTTAGAAGAGCTACTCAAGGTTAGACCTGAATTATGGAAACATGTAGCCAAACAAGTACCAGAGATAGCAAAACCTCGTTCCCAGGTAGGATCACATAGGACAGTACCAGAGATACCCTTGGATAAGATAGGAGATATGTGTGAAGGTGAAGAAGGGAACACCTATCTTCCCATTACCTACCAGGAGTACACCACCAAGGCAATTTTGGACTCAGGTGCAGGAGTTGCAATTGCCACCACTTCCCTATGGAAGCGTTGGGGCAAGCCAACACTCAAGCCAACGAGAATGAAATTGCAGATGGCCGATGGTCATATTGAGAGACCCTTAGGATTGCTAGAAGGAATAACTCTCACCACCTGTGGTGTCGAGTTTGAGCATACATTTGCTATATGTGACTTCAGCAAAAATCATGCCTATGAGATGATTTTGGGAAGACCATTTATGCGACAGTTGCAAGTGGTACAGGACTGGGGAACCAATTCTTTGTACCTGCAGCACTTGGGTGTTACGACCAAAGTCAATCTTAAAGATTACTCTCATAGAGATGTACCTCCTATCCAATGGAATCCCATCCATAGAGCCAAAGATGATACAGAGTCTGTGCATTCCATAGAATCTGGATCCTCGTGGATGCATGAAGACACTCACTTATGGATGTGCAAAGTAGCAGTAGAGGAAGAGAAGAGAGAAAAGGCCAGAGAGGTAGGTGCGAAAGAAACCCATAGATCAATCCAAGACCCAGCCTATGCACCTGTAGTTTTTCCAGACGAAGAATTTGAACCTCACGGCTGGGCAGAAATTTTAGCAACACTGGACGTAGCCATCAATGAAGAACAATGGACACCTCACTGTGATGAGGATGGCTATGACATTTCAGTCTTCTCCATAGAGCCAATCATGGGAGAGGCAGTCCTAGAAGAATGCGAACCTAGCCCTGAAGCATTTGAGGATGCAAGTGACTCCGATCTAGAGTCAATCATTATGGACCCACCATTTGCATCAGATGAAGAATACTTCCATGAAGTAGAATTTCAACCCCAGAAACATGGAGAGCTTACAAATGATGTAAGATTAGCAACACATGTGACCCCAAAGGAAGAAGGGAAGAAACGAAAGAAGAAAGAAGTCTCACCAGAAGAGGAAGAATCGTTGTTTGAAGTTCCGGAAAATTTTAAGAAGTATGAGATAGATGACAGGAGGGTCATGATAAGAATGCCTAAACGAGAGGCACAATCAGGAGAGGCCTATGATAACAAAGAAACCACCAAGAAAATAGTAGTGGCCCTAGAAGAAGGAGAGGAGAGATGCACGTACATAGGCCATGACCTAACAGAGGAAGAAGAGCATGCGTTGATAGCCTTGTTAAGAGAATACAGAGATGTATTCGCTTGGAGTTACAAGGATTTGAAAGGTGTTGACCCTGACATATGCTCACACACCATCCCCATGACTTCAGATGCTAAACCTTCTAAGCAAAAGCCCTATACATATAACGATAATTATGATGCTAAGATCAAAGAGGAGATAGATAGACTGGTCGAAGCTGGATTTATCTATGAAATTGAGCACACTGAGTGGGTATCCCCCATCGTAGTGATGCCCAAGAAGAATGGCAAGCTGCGTGTGTGCATTAACTTGAAGAAGGTTAATGCAGCCACGATTCGAGATAACTATCCGCTTCCCATCACAGAACATATCTTAGAAAGAGTAGCGGGCAAGGAAGTGTACAGCTTCCTCGATGGATTTTCGGGCTACAATCAAGTAGCCATAGCTCCAAAAGATCAGCATAAGACAACTTTTGCCACTGAATGGGGCATTTTTGCCTTTAGAGTAATGCCATTTGGGCTTACCAATGCACCCGCAACCTTCCAGAGACTGATGTGCCATGTGTTTAAGGAGTTCCTGAGGAAGAATTTAGAGGTCTATGTTGATGACCTTTGTGCTCATTCCAACATCAGACAAACCCATATTCCTGAACTCAGACAAATCTTTGACAAATGTAGAGAATATCAAGTCTGCCTGAACCCAGAAAAGTGCGTTTTTATGGTCAGGCAAGGCAAGATTCTAGGACACATAGTGTCAAAGAATGGCATATCTACTGACGAAGAGAAAGTGAGAGCTATAGCACAGCTACCTAGGCCAAGGAATGTCAAGGAAGTACAAGCTTTCATGGGGCATTGTGGATATTACCGACGGTTTATACACATGTATGCCATCATAGCAAAGCCTCTGTATGGACTTTTGACTAACTTTGAGTGAACTGACGAATGTGAGAATTCCTTCCATGAGCTTAAACGAAGATTATGTTCAGCACCAATCTTGACCACACCAGATTGGAATAAGCCATTCCATGTTCACGTGGATGCATCCAATTATGCTATTGGGTGTGTGCTTGCTCAACCTATTGGTGAAGGTAATATGGATCTTCCAATTGCCTATGCCAGTAGACAATTGAATGCAGCTGAATGGAATTACACCACTACTGAGAGAGAAGGTTTAGGCATGGTATATGCAGTTAAGAAATTTAGACACTATTTGCTTGCAAATAAGTTTAAATTTTTTACTGATCATCAGGCATTGCTATACCTCCTAAACAAGCCATGCAATACAGGAAGATTAGTGAGATGGTTTCTCTTGCTAATGGAATATGACTTTGAGGTTGTGGTAAGAAAAGGGAGGACTCATTTGAGAGCAGATCATCTCTCTAGGCTCACATCGGGAGAAGCCCCACAAGGAGTATCAGATGACCTTCCTGATGCTTACTTGTTTAATTTGGAAGTTGTACCGCAGTGGGCTAAGCCATTGGTACCAGTATTGACATACGGGCCTAACCATCCTGTAGTAAACACACATAATAGAGAGGTTGTGAAAGCCCAAAAGTACCACATCATGGCGGGAAGCATGTACAAGCACACAGATCAAGGAATCTTGGCTTGTTGTGTGGAAGAGGACGAGTACAATAAATGGTTGCATTTAGCACATGTAGGTGCGTTAGAGCAACACTACTCAAAGCAACGAACCTTACAGACACTAAGGAGACTCGGAGTACATTGGCCAACTATGGAAGCTGATGTCCAAAGGTTGTGCAAGGAATGCCCAATCTGCTGCACTAAACCACCTGTGGAACATGCCACTCTTTATCAAGTGTCCATAGTGCCGGATTGGAGTGACCACTAGTATCCTTTCTAAGGATGAAAACATTCCCTCCAGACATGACTCTGGCTAGGAAAAGGAGTTTAGAACAAGAAGCCCTGGATTACTCACTCATTGGTGATAATCTATACAAGCGTGGTAAAGATGGTTACCTGAGGCTATGTGTCCATGAAAGTGAATATCTTAAGATCTTGGAAACTGCTCACCAAGGTGTAGCAGGAGGACACTTTGGACCAGATCGGGTGATCAAGGCAATACTATTTGCGGGCTTCTGGTGGCCGACCCTTCACATGGATGCACATACCTATGTGAAACGATGTGATGTCTGTCAGAGAACTCAGTATCCTATACGTAAAGATGAGATGCCACTGAAACCTATGATGGGTGGACGTGCATTCTCTAAGTGGGGAATAGACTTCGTAGGTCCTATTAATCCCCCAGCTAAGGGTTCCCATGCAGAATATATCATTGTTGCAACAGACTATCTAACTAAGTGGGTAGAGGTAAAAGCTACGACAAAGAACGACGCTCAGACAACTGCTAAATTCTTGTTTGAAAATGTATTCACTAGATACGGGCTACCTATAGAGCTAGTTAGTGACAGAGGCACTCACTTCTTGAATGAAGTTATTGAAAATCTGCTCCAAGAATTCTTGGTAGTACATAAGAAGTCTGCCCCCTATCACCCTCAAGCAAATGGCCAGGCTGAGAGCACCAACAAGATCTTATGCAATGTATTGACGAAATTAGTGAACAATAAACGCTCTGATTGGGACAAACAGCTACACCATGCTGTTTGGGCATACCGAGTTGCCTACAAAACGGTACTCCAAGCCACTCCCTTTCAAATGGTGTTTGGTCAAAATGCTGTGCTACCTTTAGACTTTTTGATACCTACATTGAAAGTGGCACAAGAGCATGAATGGACGGGTCATGAACTCTCCTCTAGACTTTTTGACCTTGAACGATTAGGAGAAACAAGACTGAGAGCGGCTGCAGGGATATATGCAGCTAAGAAACGAAGGCATACTTTGATGCCCATGTTAAGGATAAAGGTTTAAAGGCAGGCGACTTAGTTTTAGTCTACACATTGAGACAACATGCAAGGAAACTGGAGAAGAGAGGCTAGGGACCTTTGATAATCAATAGGATCTCCACGAGTGGAGCAGTACAACTAGCCACTTTAGAGGGTGACGTTCTCCCAAACTATATTAGCGGATGCAGAGTCAAGTTGTATCAGGAACCCCTCACGGAGGAAATGCTAAGTCGACTCAATACTGCTAAGCAACGTAAAGAGGAGGAAAACAAATTCGAGAAGAAGCTCAAGCAGAAGCCATAGAGCGCATCCGGAGAATGAAATTAAGAAGACAAGGTAGAGAGCATCCTAGGCAAGATGCATATGCAGATCAAAGATATGACATGGCTATGTGTGAAGTTTCAGGCGTTAACTCACATAAGATAACCGATCGACGTCCTTTCATAACCTTAGATATAGGACAAGGAAAGAGTGCAAGGACTGTAAGAGCCTTGATTGACTCAGGTGCAGCCACTAGTGCTGTTAAATTGTCTTACTGTCAAGAGTTGCAGTTAACTGTCAATCCTATGGAAGCATATCCCATAGGATTGGGAGGCGTGGAAACCCCTTGCATGGGCGAGGTGGAACTTCCCCTCTATATTCATGATGAGGCAATGACAGTTAAAGTACTAGTATGTCAAGATGAGGACCTCACGGAACCCCTTGTCTTGGGTCAAGACTGGATCTATGACCAAGCAGTCAACTTAAACCTAAGAAGTGGACTTCTTCAGGTATGGGTGAATCAGGCTAGAATTACAATTTAGTTAAATAATGGAGCACTCAAGGAACTAGAAAAGACACGGACTCCTGGTCCCTCCAGGGGTACACATGAAGTTGACCATGCTGTTCTTGTCCAAAGCTATGTGATGCAGAAGAATGAAGATCTCAAAAAAGGAGTCAGCACCACAATGGAACTCCCTTCTTTTCCAAAGACCAGAAGGAGGCAGCAACTAAAGGCAGATCAATCACTGAAGACTCTCCAAGCGAGAGACCAAAAGAACGCGCGAAGCAGAACAACTCAGCCGATGAAACAAATGTGGGTGCGAAAAGATGAGCTGCCGGCCGTAACTCAGCGGCAACAACGGTCTCAACTTCCTATTAGTAATCAACGACTTGATGCTAATAAGAGGACTCCTAAAACCTCTGTTGAGAAAGTGAAATCCATTTGGGTACCCAAGAAGTCGATGAAGGCTGACCCACAATCAAGACAAATTTGGGTGCCTAAGGCTTGCTTGCGGGCTCAACTAGTCCCACACAATTCACATCTTACACGACATAGTTCACTTGCTCAAGCAGCCGCCACCCACTCTTGTCTGATACACTCGAACACATTGCCGCCTAGAAACACGCACAGACTCACTCGTAAATGGGTCTCGATGACACAACAACTCCCAGTAGAATTACTCATGCAACCCTCCCGAATCTCCACAAAACCAAGACCAAAAGCCACTCATGGTGTTTGGCAACCTAAGACTTGTAATAAACCCCCCGACCCCAATTTGTGAATTCATCTCCACTTACTAACTGCACTAGTCAGACAGCTCACCTTTCCATCTAACTTCTAGGACTAACCAGGCATTAACTACACACACTGTCATCGTGCACTTACTAACCACTAACTCATCATCTACCTCATGTTAATGTTGTAACGGGGACAACAACGGATTTATTCTGTCCATTACGATGTTAACACGTGGTTCTATATTCTCACAGAACTAACAAGCAAGCAGGGCCATGGCAGAAGCAGGAGGTGCCAGTTCTCAAGCCGGATCCAGCGCACAAATTGTGGATATAGAAACACTCCTCCTCGAGCCACATCTCACCGAAAGACCGCAAGAACTTCAAGCTGTGCATGTGCTCCCAATTCAGGATCCTCCTCAGGGGCACACTTCTCAAGTGGGCAAACACGCTCATTGGTTCAGTGATGTTGCTGGACCATTGGGTGATGGAACCTATTTTTGGGAAGCTGAATTGGAGTTTAATGGTAAATGGGGACGCTACCATTTCTTCACGCGCGAGTTTGAGAGCTATCAGAATGCCGAAGTAATGCGTTCAGTATGGACCAAAGCTGGCTTGGATAGTTATTTCAGGGCCCACTTACCAAAGCCGGATTTCTTGCGTTGTTCTTATCTTATCAGTACCATCACTCCGAGCAGGGCCAAGGGAGGCGACAGCACATTTGTGTTACCCTCACTGTTGCCGGGCCACGAACTTAAAAGATTCAAACTGATGCTCAATCTGGTACGAGAAGCATTGGGCATGTATGGTATGCACATTCCTACTGAAAAGGAAACAATGGTTCCAGGCAGAATGAAACATAAAGATCTCAATAAGCTGAAGGATATGGTAGCGATGACACCGACCATCGCTCTTCACCTACGGACCGTCATGCAGCATTTTGCTTTCCCCGCTCAGGAAAGATTCACCATGCCCCCAAAGAAAATATGGTTTAGCTTGTATCTGGCAGAGATAGAAAGCCTCCCCATCAACGTACCACATTGGATCATAGATCAGATTCACCTAGCCCATCAAAGGTGGAACAAGAAGCAGAAGAATGTGCTTCACGGATGTTGTGCTCTAACCAAGATAATCTACCGATGTCTTGCCTATGACGTGCCTATTCAGCGGGCACTCATATGGCCCCGGGCCCAGGAATTCCAGAGAAGGCTATCAGCGGCAGGTCCCCCATCAAAGAAGATGAGAGGGGGAGTCCAATTACCCTGCGCTCAACCAAGGGGAGCCACCACTACACCAGAAATTACCCCTCCCCAGACACGACGCATTAGACCATTCACCATTCGACTACCAAGACCAAGTACAGAGGGACCCAATCTGGTGTTTCCACTCATCCCATCAGATTTGGAATTTCCACAGGGCTTTACTCTCAATGATCTCACTGACGAAGAAGTGGCTAGACTAATCTACGACTCTAATCTCGAGACGGAAACAGAGCGAGCTCAGGAACCACAACCCCATACAACAACATCAGCCCCCACCCGACCAGAAGTGGTAGAAGTCGACGTCGAGGAACAAGAGACCGAACAAGAGGAAGAAGCCTACGAGGAACAAGAGTATGACGAACTTTCAGAGTTAGCAAGTGCCCCTGCGTATTCGGCACAAATAAAAAGACTATATCGAACCATGCAACTAGTTCAAGAACAGCATAAAATGTCACTTGAAGCAGGCAAAAAACTCATGAACCAATTGCTAGCGGAGGAAGGCGTGGACGATATGTTCATTGAGTCCATAAACCTACATGCCGATGCAGTAGGATTGGATGGGGCCATTCATGAGGCAATGGCCTACATTCCATGGCATCTCCAGCACTGGATTGGACCATCTCTCCTTTGATCACGTGAGACTCCTCTTGGATAGTCTCCTCCTTGACCTTGAGCACCATATCCATATGTCGGTCTGTTTTCCCAACGAGATGTAGGTGGGACACTTTGAGCAGGCAATCCCGTGTAAGGTCTTTCCCTTGTATCTCCGGATTTCATGGTCCTCTCTTCATAGGCTCTCTTGTTGTAACATCGGTCCTCCGTGTGATTTGTTCTTCCACAAAAAGTGCAACGCATTCTTGGTGGTGATCTATCTGTGAATACTCTCGAGACTGTAGGGCATTCTGAAGCCAAATGGCCGTAACCATGGCACTTTCCACACCATGTATTTGATCGAAACACTTGATTGGGGTTTGTAGTCACCTCTGGTTTTACTGTGTATGTTTCCTGGGTCATTGTGGCAGCTTTTATAGCTTGTGTGACCAACTCCAATATTCGTTCTTCAGTTAGCGCAGGCTTTACCTCGCCTGGCGTGCTAGTGGCAGCTACAAAAGCTGGAGTCGTCAATGCGGGACTTCCTTGGCCCGGATCTTTCATTGGTATGTTACCTGGGCCTCCCATTGGCTCGTATAAGAGCTCCATCTTCCTTTGTTGGCATAATTGTACTTCCTCCCAAAGCCTCGCTTGTTCCTTAGCATCCATTAAAGTCGCAGGTCTTGTCAGGCTGATATGCTGCTGTGCCGTAGGATCTCTCAATCCCGAAATGAATCTTCTTTTCAATGTCTCATCGTTCGGGGCATTCGCACCCATCTTTCTTACCAACGTTTCCATTCTCTGAATATAGTTATCGATGCTCTCATTGACTCCCTGTCGCAAATAATCCATTTGTTGGGCCAATCTGTCTTGGAAGCCTTGTCGTCGAAACTTTGCCAAGAAGGCTTCCTTGAGCATCTGATAAGTTCCACGCTCTTGTGGTGTCAGATTCCCATACCAATTGGCTGCCTCATCACTGAGAATAGCCGGAAAAATTCTCAACCTTTGATCCTGGTCGACTACGTCATTGGCCTCACAAGTAACCTCAAACAACTGGATAAAACTATCCGGATCTTCGTCCCAAGTACCTGAAAACTTGGTGAAGTCCCCCAAGTGAACCGAAATCCGCTTAGCCATTTCGAACAGAGGTGTGATGTCAATATCACTTCGATCCCAGAAATTTAGTGCACGTGGCCTCAGGATCCCTCCTTCAAACTTTCGCACTTGATTCGCGACCCTCCTACGGGAGTACACGTTTTTGACTGATTTCTTCGAGCCAATCGAGGTCCACTCACCTGGCGGTTCCCACCTTCTCCTTTCTTTTTCAAGGGCTCTTCTCTGAGCGCGTTCCTCTCTTTGCGTTTGTGGTTCTCCTGAGGATGAGCTTCCCTCGCTCATGTACTAGATCTGGGGTCCGCAAGCTCAGCCAACATGTGGCGCTAGGCGAACCTATGGCACTCTCTTATAGAGACGTACCAAGCTTTTCCCGGCAGACGCACCAAAATGTTTATGTTTAACGCCCAAGAAAAAGTGATTATACGAGACTTTATGTTGTTCAAAACCCCTCGGAATCGGTCCAATTGGATCACCTGGAGCCCATAATTATCTCGCAATGGATTCTTCCTATGTCTATGCACTAGCTCATATGTTCCCGGCAAACACACCAAAATGTTTATGTTTAACGCCCAGGAAAAAGTGATTATACGAGACTTTATGTTGTTCAAAACCCCTCGGAATTGGTCCAATTGGATCACCTAGAGCCCATAATTATCTCGCAATGGATTCTTCCTATGTCTATGCACTAGCTCATATGTTCCCGGCAAACGCACCAAAATGTTTATGTTTAACGCCCAGGAAAAAGTGATTATACGAGACTTTATGTTGTTCAAAACCCCTCGGAATCGGTCCAATTGGATCACCTGGAGCCCATAATTATCTCGCAATGGATTCTTCCTATGTCTATGCACTAGCTCATATGTTCCCGGCAAACGCACCAAAATGATTCACTCTTAGTCCAAGGGAAAATACCCACGCACAATGGTATTTGGCTAAACTTTCTGATGCTAGGTTAGTTTTGATCGCCCTAAATCCACAATTACACTCTGATGTACCGCGGGAAGATACGGGCAAATACATGCACCAAGGGGCCTTCAACTCTAGTGGTTACCTTTTAGCAAACTCTCTTCTCTCACTCTCACACATACCTATGCTTTCACACACTCTCATGCACTCTTACTTCCCCTTCCTATGGGGTTTTTCACATCAGTTTTCGTTCCCTTTTTGGTGTAAGATTGAGGAGATATTCATGAACATCGCTCATAGTTTAACAAAGCAAAGGTTGGCGACTCGATTGGGTTTCTCATCTTATGCACATTTCTCCCTCTGTTCTGTTGTTTATGTATGAATCAAACTTCTAAGGAAACGCTCTCTAAGATGCCAAAAAGGCTCATGCATGTTTCATGTCTCAATTACAATCAGCAAAGTATTAAACAAATTGGGCAGATGCGCACATCAATGCGACTGAAATTCACACTTCACTGTTGAATCATCTGCGACACATATTCAACACAACATCAATGATCAAAGAGTTAAGTCCATAAAAGAAAAGGTAAAACCGCTTAGGAAAAATATTTGAATCATTTAGAATCTAACTTTCAGATCATTTGAGAGGTCTCATGACATCATGCACAAATTAAACCTTGAACAAATGATATGCTCTGTACACATGCAATGAACAAACAACATCATCTTTTTTTTTCCTCATGAACACTTCATATGAATTGCAGCAACTTGGTGGGATATGAAACATAACATTTTCCACTTACGTTTGTCGACGCATTTGTAAACCACTAGTCCATATCAGAATCATATGAGTTTATGTTTACACAATTTTTTCGTCATTTCTCAGATTAGAAAGATTCAATACCTATTTCATCACACGTTGAGCTATTCCCATCCGTAACGGCTCCTCTGTAATTTTCATGAGAATGCTTACTGGTGTTGAGGTCCCCAATGTCCATTTCAAGGTCGAAAGCTCCAACGCTTCTTCAGCTACACATTGTTCTTCTGAAGTACAGAGTACTCTTTAGGTCCGGAAGAGCTTCATGGAGCTTGCTCTCTGTTCTAATCTGACATTTAATGTCATCCGGCATGATGCATCTTCCTCTTAAATCCTACTGTAGTGCATACAGGAAGTCAAGTTGTGCATCCCACTCTGTTTCAAACCAACTAGCCTATTGCATATTAAACATGATATTCTGTTTCATCCATAAAACCATCTTTGAAGTGAGTATAATTGATTACACTACGGTTCTCCTCATAGAGTGAATAGAAGAAGCTGCCACAACCCTCCTCACAGAATGAATAAAAGAAGTTGTGACAGCTGCACACACTCGAGGAGACAAGGTCTTCTTGTCATTTTCCGTAAACAAGATCATTATGTAGATACTAGATACTGCGCCAATTGCTTTGGACATTGTGAGTTATATCATAAGAAATCATGATTCTAAAACGTCCTCAACATCATTAGCGCGCAAAATAACTGAAGACAGAACTTCAATCTCCTGTAGCAGAACTTCCATGCTATTTTGCTTCCGTCTTCGCCCTTTTGATTCTTGATCTACCTCGGTTTTTTCGATAACTGCACTTCAAAGAAGCGATCAAACTCCCGTAGATCCTTTGTTAGCCGGACTCCTCTAGTAGTCTCATTAATCAACACTCCTCCATCCCTTCTCTCACCTACAAGTTGCGCTCCTCAATCAACTTCCACTTCTCTCCGACTATGAGGAGGCTCCTCAGAGTTTTCTACACCCAAAAAAACGAAAAACAGCCACTCTACTCGTGCTCCCCGTGATATATCCCCCACCCCCAGTACTTCTTTTCCCCATTGCTCCCAACAGCGAAAACAAATTAAAAAACAAGAGGTCCCGCTGCCCCCTATCGTTCTGCTCTTTGTACTCCGCGCGTCCTCAGAATAAGCGACATAGATTCCTGACAGAAAAAAACCTCGCCCCTTTTTCTGTTTCTTTTTTCAGAACATTGATAACCACAAATCAATAGGTTCCAATCCAGAAGGGAATGGCCCCCCTTTTTGACAACGGAAAAGCTGCAAATAAAACGGGAACAAGTCCAACATGCCAGTCATTGGCTACAAATATATATTTCTCTCCATAAGTGTAGCCTCCAAGGGGTAATACTAGAGGTGCTTCACATGCAGTAGGGCACGGAAAACTTCAGCAATTCTCACCATAGGATTCTCATAGGTGCCCAGTTTTGCAAATAAGAATCTCCCTTCATCTAGACATTTGTCAGTACTCTAGGACATTTCATCTTTTCTGCAACAAGATAGAGTGCCCTTACTCTGATATTCTCATCTCTTGACTTTAGTAGCTTTATGACAACTTCTACGAAACAAGCAGGTGATAAAAGAGTTGTAATAGATTCCAAGAGACATTCAGGTACATTTCTGAATATGTTGCGTTGTTCTCAACAATGACTTACTTTTTCTCCCAAGGACTAGTGCTTGGCTTCTGAAGGGCTAAAAGTGTTTCTCCCAGCAAGTCGACGAGAAAAACCTTCAAGTATCCTTCCTCTCCAAACTATCCATTATTGTTAGGAGTAACAAAGTAACTACTACTCAACTCGCTTCCACAAATCCATTGGGATAGCCGACTGAGATTCCCTTTGTAATGAAGGAGAGCAGCAACACATCTCATAATTTCATAAAGCTACATCAATAGGTTCCATAGGTAATGTAGCATGGCACGGTAATGTGAATCGGAACTGATTATCACCAAAAGCTCCTCTTGTGTCACCAAGGGGTTCCCAGGCCTATGATAAGGTGGATGATCAACAAAAACCCAGTCGACCCCTGCTCTGAATTCATGAAAGTATGCCACCTCATGTTCTGCTTCAAAGCATCCCATTTTAACGCGACATTGCATGCCGAAAGCTCCTACAAACTTGGCATCAGTAACTCCATTCAAATGCACCGTAGGAGGGGCTCTACACACTCCAAATACTTCTCAACAATCATCAAATCCACCCTTCAAGTACCTGAAATCAAACATATTTTCCTGCCAAATAGAACCACATTAGTGCATCAAAACCAACCATTTCCTGAGCTAACATTGGGCCTGGTAGGGTTGCTGATAGGGCTGTTGTGGCCTACCATACTGCTGTGGGTACTGATTTGGATATCTCCCTTGTTGTGGATAATTTTGTCTAATAGCTTGCTTGTTATAAGGCTGATCTTGTGCGGTGTTGTTAGTGTACCTCCTTTCTATGGTGCAGTATTGGATATTCAGATTCGCTTGGGGTTGAGCCATAATTGGACACACGCTAGCCATATGCTCTCCTCTGTAGGTGTAGCATCTTTTCACTAGGGCAAATCTAGGTAATCTGTTTGCTAGAGACTCCTAGTTTCTGAGCTACCTTCTCTGCAAGTTCCTCAATAGATGTGGATTGTTTGGAGGTGAGGCTAGTAGAGCTATCTAAATCTTTCTAGATCTTTGAAAGCTCTAATTCCTCCCCTAGATTATCCTCAATATCTATGCACATGCATACACACTCTTCTATGGTTCTAGGGTCCTTGAGGTACACATAAGATCTCAATTTGGTACTTAACAATCCATCTAAGAATAAAGACACTTGTTTGGTTGGAGTGGGTAACTCTGGAATAAGGAATCTCTCTAGATATTGCCTAAATCTTTGTCCTGCAAGTCTCACTGTTTCTTGAGGTGTTTGTTTGAAGCTATGGATCAGTGAGGAGGTGTTGTGTCTGATGCCACTCTTAGAGAATTCGATAATGAAGGCTTCTAGTAATTGTTCTATATTCCTGAATTGCCTCTCATGTAGTGGTTAAAACCAAGTCAAGCTAGTATTCTTGAGTGTTAGACCAAAAGCATTGTGTTGCGTGAATAGGTCATCAACTTGTTCAGCCTTCAATACTTGCCTAAATTTTCCACATTGATCATAAGGGTCTCCTATACCATCGAAATAATTCTTCATGGATTTGACCAATCGTGTAGGCCTTAAGGTCCTCATGTGTTCTTTAGGCCTTGGCAAAGGGAATTCATCTGCATTTCTTTGATTCCTTGGGTCTCGAGGTCTCTTGTTTTCCATTCTATCTGTCTCAGTTCTCGTTCATTCTCTTCCTATTGGGTTAGCAAAGCTTACCTCGGGTCCATCTCTACTTCTGTCCCTTTGAGTTCCATGAGCTTGAGATGTTCTAGCTCCTTGATGACCATAAGAGACATTGGATCTTGGTTGGGGAAAAATAAATTCACCCTTCCAAGTGTAGGCATGCCTACCATGCTCTGAGACCACAAAGGCTCTCTCTGAAGTATTTTCTAAATAGGTCACTTTGCTTGGGCTATCACGATCTTTAAATTCATAGATGGTGAGTGCTCTTGCTTCATTAGGTTGGTCACGTTTATACCTCCAAAAAGCCTCATCCATCTCTCGGTTTAGGAGTAGATCTATGCTCTTGTTGTCCTGGGGAATCCATTCTGAAGTGATTATTCTAGTCAGGATAGATTTTCCTCAAGGAGTTTTGGGCTCTCTTCCTAAGTTCCCTTGCTCTATGTCACCTATTTTAGCCTGTGAGATCATGTTGCCAAACTCGTCTATCCTATCTGGGTGGGTGGTGACCACATACATTGTTGCTTCTTTATCTATGTATGCACCATTTTCAAACTTGACTATTGGATGTTCTAAGTATCCTTGACATATACCGGCATGACCACTATACATGTCAGAGAAACGAAAAACTTCTCTTCAGGTGTAACATGATGTACAGCAGCAGTCGGAGTTCTATTCATGATGTATACAGCAGTATGCACAGCTTGTGCCCAATAACAATGAGGCATATTCTTCTCAGCCATCAAGGCTCTTGCAGACCCATAATGCAAGGAAAAGATGTCCTTGAATCATGTGATTAATTTAATTAGTTGTGTTTGAAATGGCTCTCGTAATCTTGCGCAATTCAGATAGGATAAAGATTTGTTAACATTCCTAAGTGTCACTCTAGCACAATGGAAGTACCACTGTGGTGAAGATCCACCTCATAAATGTCAATCCATGGAGATGTGAGGATGGTATGATGACCATGAGCAATAGGGGTGCACAAGTGAGTGAGTGAGAAGCACGAGAGAATGCACACACATACACACACACACCTAGTAAGATCAAAGAGTAGAACAATGGACTCTTCTCATTAAGAACTCAAGAAATGTATACAATGTTGAAAGGAAAGCTCAATCTCTCACTTTTCTAACCCAAAAATGAACTCTCTAGCTCTTTTCATAGTTTTTGACTCGCTAGTGGCCTAATGAAGACCTAGTGCTCAACCTAGTTAAAAAATAGGTTCCTAAGCTACTTTGAGGTCTAAAACAAGCTCCAAAAATTATGAAATTTGAAATATAAGTTCTACTAATACTCCTAAAGCTTGAGGAATCCTTGGCTTTTACAAAATGGATTTTGAAAGATAAAAAATGGTTATACAAAATGAGTGTAGGGATGAAAATCACTCGTCATGAAAATAAAGTTTTGGAAATTTATTGAAGCACTTATTGTCTATGTGTCCTCCTCAAACTCCCTTCTCTACTCATGTGTCTAATCCTTGCCCTTCTCTTTGGACTTATTCCCTCAAATTCCCTTATTACTTTAAAATTTATTGTCTACTTCAAGCACTACTGCTTTAGCCTCTAACACTCTCTCCCCTCTCAAGTTTGTCATCCCTTATAGAACCTTGTGGTGTGATTATCAATGTAGTAATCGATAATATTGATGGCTAGCTCTTGCTCTCGTAATCATAGTCCATTTGTGAGATCTAATTCAAGATGTTTCCACTCAACTACACTTGGGAAATCTAGATGCAATAGTCTATATTGTGTGGAGTATACTGCCTATTCGCATGTAAAGAGTTGTAGCACATGAGTGGATTTTGAGATAAAGACTTCAGAGTGCCTATTGTGAACATGTCATCAAAGGATACATAGCCTTGAGAAAAGGTGTTGTAAGTCATATCTAGATTTCCATTTTCAAATCCTAGTGTGGATACATGAGAAGTGCAGATATTATAAAAAGTCTTGAATACCACAAGCATGAGATGAAATCTTTTTATGAGCAGGTGTGCCACGATGTCAAGCATGGGCTTCAAGCAAGGAATCCAATGGTGAATGGTTGCAATCATATAAGCTACTATAGGAGGTCCCTATAGAGGTGAAACATATGGGTAATTAGCCCAATCTATGGAGCATGCATTATTCTTGACTTTAATCATGAATCCCTTCCATGAAGGTCACCTTCAAGCTTGTCTGTAGCACGGGTTACATAAAATATGGAGTGGAGCATTAGAACACATGCATAACATATCTGGGTATTCTCGCAATAGTTTTTCCCTCCAATTGGCCTAAAAATTTGTGCCTTTTTGAGCTATCTTTGGTAGATACTCTGTTTTGAACTGCATTGCAAAGGTGGGTGCTTTACCAATAATGTGTCTCACTTCTACATTATAGTCTGCTAGGATCACAAAGTAAGGTGGTTATTGTTGTTCATATGTAGTGATGAGCCTTTGATGTGCTAGATTTTGGAAATATTCCAACTTCACTACTTCTTCTTCAATGGCTACCATTGCAAGGATCCATATTTCCATTAATTCCTCCTAGGACTTGCCAATTTCTTCTACTTGCTTCAACCATGGTGGCATGGGTAGCTTGAATGTATACTTGTCCTTCTTCTGTGACCCAGCCTCCTCATGTTAGTTGAGGCTCATATTCTTCCTTGAAGGTCTGAAGTCACGTGCCTTAGGTGATGATGGAGGCAGTTCATACTATTGAAGTCTATGCAAAAGCTCAATAAATTGGTTTTGTAAATCCATAAGTTCAAGTTTTGTTGAGGTAGATGCAAGAGGTTAAACAATTGTAGCGGTTGGTGCAAGTAGTTCTGAAGGTGTTTACTTCTTCAATAGGTTGAGCTCTTCAAGAAATTTGTCATGTGATTCTAAAAGATTGGCATAGTCTTCTAGGATGATTTTGATGTTTTCTAGAGGAACCGCGTGAAATTTCGAGGGGATAATGGGAGCATCTAGTGTGTTTTTGATGGACACCCCCAGATTCTCTTGACTTTGTTGTTGAAGCCTTTGGTTCTCCTTTTTCACTACTGCCAAATGCCATCTCAATAATGCCATATTATTGTTGAGCTTAGCATTCTGTTCCATCTATGTATGTAGGTGGTCATCCAAGTCCTTGGTTGATTGCTTATCCATTTCTTGTATTTGTGTCCCTAGTTGCTTGTGTGAGTTTTAGGGTGGCATATTAGTCTTGTAATAGAGCATTAGCAAAAACTAGATCTGAAATTCTTTCATGTAAATGAGTTGATTGACCTTGGATTGCGGTATTTCTATGCCAAAAGATCGTACTCCTATCATAGTTGTTTGGCATTATTGATCATCATTACAATGACGGAGTCGATTATGGATGCAACGGTCCAAGGGTAGGATGTAGGGGGAAAGGGAATGGGGATGGGAAGAGTGGATGCAGTGGAAAATGACAATGTGTGTGGAGTTGATGTTGGTGGATGGGGGATTGGGGATTGTGGAAATGTGGAGGCTGGAGAGGTGTAGTGAGTGGAGGTAAAACATCCATGGGGTCAAATGTGTTGGCATGTGAGGAATAGATCATGAATATTGACATAGTGGTTGCAGTGCATAGTGGCATGCCCATGGAGCTTGATAAAAAATATAATGATACGAAAATTGGTTCAGTACCAAGTCCTAAATAAGATGGGCCTTGTTATGTGTGTGAAGAAGTGTCCCATAATGATGATGGACGTGCATGCTATGAATGAAACATTGAAGAGAAATGAATCATGATTGGAAAGGGGTGATGATATGTGGTTGAAGATGGGAAAATGGGGGACTAGAGGGAAGGGTAAGGTGAATTGGTGTCCGGATCACTGATTACTAGCTTTGATAAGAAACTTTTGGTTGCAAAAATTCTTGCATTATACAAAGGGTTATCATAGGGCAAGAAAAGTTGTGAATGTAATATGGAGCTACGAAATGCAAAATTAGGGAAGGGTATTGTGGTATTTGCAGGTTCATTGGCTATCCTTACATCAATGTTAGTGATTGGAGTGGGTTCTGTAGTTTTGGGGGTGCGTTAGGGGGTGTATGGAAGATAGGTTTGGTTGCTTGACTGATAGTTTCACTCATGGAAATATACACAGAAGTGGTAGTAAGTTCGATAGTGACTGGGGTAGTGGTAGAAGTTATAGTGGAGGTCACCGGGATATGTATTCGTTTACTTGAGTGTGGAAGTGTCCTCACTTCTTGTTCATCATAGTGTACACTTTGCTTTTTCAACATGTGGTCAATTGCTTTGACTATGCCGACTGCTTCAAACAAAGTGCACAAAGAATGGACAAATTGTGGGTCTGCATCATCTACCTCTAATAGTTGCTACATAATGACCCTACTTCACTGATCAAACAAGTGGTTGCATGTCCGAATAACTTTCATTGTCCTTTCTAATCTCTTGAATGTTACAGTATATGTGGGTTCTCCTTCTTCCTCCTCATCAAGTTCTTGCCTATTCTCTCCTTGGGACCATGGTGAATGTTATTCTTCCTCCCAATGGACATGGTGTTCTTTAGTGTGTTGTTCTTTCTCCTGCATTCCTATATTTCCTATTGCTTCTTCCTCACCTTTAGTTACTAGGAACTCGAAATCAGGTGGAATGGGCGGGTCGTTGATTGGGTTGTTGTTGCTTCTCCTATTGTACTAATCACTTGAGTTTATGTGGTTCTAGGATTATGTATTGTGAATTGAGTGATGGTTGGTTCCCCGATTGGTGATACTTCATGTATTATGACCACGCTTGTAGATTGTATGCATGCAATGGTTCTGCATTCACTTTGCTTGTGGAGCTAAAGCCTTCTTTTTCTTAACTACTTATAATGATGCTCGAGTTAGCACCCACTCTATTAGAACATCATAGGCCAAGCATATGTAAATGATTCATGTGATTGCACAACATCCGTTTAATACCAGTTTATGTTGCCATCTTCATTAGCTACATATAATTGATCCATGATCTAATGAGGAAAATTGATTTTGATTTTGATTGACTGTGCGAGGTAGAGGCAGAACCAAATCTTCTTGTGTTGTTGAGTAACTCGGTCCTCCCTAGGAAAGATGCGCCTTGGACTAACAAAGTCCTATGTCCGCATGAAAAGTGATACTAGCTAACACTCACACATATACGAGTGCACATAGTCGTGGTTTGATACACACACATCAAATTATCAAACCAAGAGTATGAACCAATCAAGTGCATGGAAGCAAGAGCTTTAGTGATGGTGGATGTACGAAAGGGTCAAGTGATGCATGCAAGAGTGAGTATCCACCTCACACAACACCTCCTACATGCAAGTGTGTATCACAATACTTGATGTAGCAACAGAGAAAGATCAAGTGGTATCTCTTAGCTCCAATACCCTAATATGATCAACTCGAAGCTCTCGATGAGAGCATCCAATGACAATATTTTTCAACTTGATCAGACTCTTTTCCTACAAGTTATGCCTAAAAAACAGAGTAACATGAAACACCTACTTATAGCTAAAGACTCCCTACACTTCATACACACGTGATACCAATGAAAAAAGATGGGGAACAGGGTAGACGATAGCTCTAGACACACATTCCATGCCTCAAACACACATAAAAGCTCATGAAGAAGAAGATACACAAGCAAAAAGAAGCAAATTCGAATTTCATAACTTATTTCTTGATTACCACAAAAGTATTTAGAAATGATATTGGTACATTTAGCAAGCATAATTGCATTTCTAACACTTAAGGACTACACACATTACTTATCATCTCACTTGAAGTCTTACATGTGAACCTATGCTAGCATTTATCTTGGATAAAAGTAAAGGAGGAAAAGGAGAAGGAATCTCGTGAAGATAGGAAGCCAAACCCATGACTCATGTGGTAGGAAGAATAAATTTAAATCATCCCTAAAGTGTAGGATCACTTTTAGGTGAGGGAAATTCAAATTCAAACTCTTCACATGTGTATAAATACACATATTTTTTAGTCGCAGGTGTAGCCAGACATTCCGTGAGGCATTGAGCTACAAACTTGAGCATACATTGAGTTCACACTACCTATGTGTAGTCTGTTACACTTTCCTTGTATCATATGTTCATAAGCATATACATTTTGATACATTTCTATCTACTATTTACTGTTGCATCTTCATCATTATAGTGATCTTGTGGAATTGATTTCTCTATGTGTACTCAATCATCTGCTATATATTAACTTGAGATAGTTAGATTGAAGCGTCTAATATCTAGTTATCAATTTTAATCAAGATTTCTCCTATAAATCTTGAGATATGAAGTAAGGAATGTGATTATGTATGCATACCTTCTAGATCCTGAAAAGTTAGGATTACCCCCCTAACTTGTTAGATTTATTTCTCAATGTATGGTGTAGATAAATTCATGAAGTAACTTACTTTAGTTACTTATGCATTTGAATTAGATATTTGCAAAAGCTCTTTTGTGAATTCATACCAAGTTGTGAGTTTTGAGCATAATACTGAGACCTTCTATTCCCAAAATAGAAGGTTCTTCACATTTCTTGCATATGCCAGTTATTTGTTTTCATGAAAAAAATTGAGAAAGATGTTCCAAAGGGCTTGGTAGTTCCAAATGCAGTATTGTGAAGCTAAAGGATTCTATTAAGCATCCCTTAAGTTAGATTGGTAGGTGTAGAGCAAGTTTTGTGCAACACCATCTCATCTCTATAACCTATTTCACAATCTCCTCATAGTGGTATCAGAGCAACAACAAATCAACATGGGAGATGGATTCCTTCATCCATAGATAAATTGGATCGAGGTAACTACTCAGCTTGGTCCCTTAGAATGGAAGCTTATCTTGAAGGGAGAAACCTCTATGGTTACATATCTGGAGATGAGATGATGTTGATCCTCAGAAGCAAGGGCCAACCAACTCAAGAAGAATAAGAGAGGTTAAACACATGGTGTTGAAAGGATTCTCTAGCAAGGTCATATATTCTAAACTCAATCTCTGATTTTTTACTTCCACACATTAGGAGTTGCAAGACTCATAAGAGACTTGGAATGCTCTTGAAGCATTGTTCTCATCAAGTACCAAGACAAGGAAGAATCAAGTATGGATGGAATTCACCACACTATAGAAGATGCCTAAGCAAAGTGTGATCGATTTTGTCACCAAAATGAAGGACATAGTAGAACAACTTGGAAGAATTAGAGAAATCATTGATGAAGAGCAGATAGTAAGGCAAGTGATCAATGGAATAAAGGTAGATGACAAATGGGAAGCTTTCACCATAGCCATGTGTTGACGCAGCAAGAAAGCTTGAAACTAAACTGTGGAACTGGCCATGCCACAAGAACTAAAGCTAAAGTGATGTTAGAACACCTCTATAATCATCAATAGCTTAGCAATCTTCTGAAAACTGAAAACTTTATAACTGTATTTAGTGAAATCTGAAAAATCACTTTACAAAAAATTTTGCCTTTCCTTCGGGCTTCAATTCTGATCTGATTTACTTCAGTCTTTACAATTCTTTGTTAGCTTACTATTAGATATTCTTTCCACTACTTAGAAATGCCAAAACTGTGTTTTGAACTCACCGGAATGTCACTAGAACTTCACCAGACTGTTACCGGACTGTCACCGTAATCTCACCATAATTGCATCGGAATGTTACCAGAATGAACTGCAATTCTTGTTGTAGTTACTTCAAATGATTGTGGATGAAGTAAGGAAGTAATACATGAACTTCCTTCAATGAATGAACTCTATCTGAAGTTTGAGAAAAAACTTCACCAATTTTGGATGCCTTTACTGTCAGACACAGTACTGTGTGTACATATCCCACTTCACAAAACTCTTTTGATCACTTTGTAGTTGAGATGTGTAGCTTCAAGATGAGCTATTTCTCATGAAAAAAATTACACTATACTGTGAGATCTAACTTGTAGAAATACCATAAAATGTGCACTGACAAAAAACTGTAACTGATAACTAACTTTCACAGGAATATGAAATCACTTAGATTTCTTCACACAAGAAGAATGCGCTCAAAACTTTCCACACAAATATGTGTTTTCTATTAGAGAAGATGTGTACAGAATGGCTTGGCCTCACTTTGCTCATAGCCATGGAAAACTCTCCTATGCTGAGTAGTTTCTCCTTACCATCTCTCTTAGATGAACCCGACTGTTCAGGTTCTACTATTCATCTCTACATACACGCACTTTCTAAGCCTTTCTCTCTGGCTATATCAGGCTCTCTCTACATCCTCTTCTATATTCCTTTCGGCTCTACTACGGCCTATACATATTATGATCTTCTACCTCATTTATATACATATTTGTTCCGAGATTCAAAACTCGTGATTCTGGAAGTTTCTATGAACTATATTACAATTGTGAATTTGTCCCTTCACTAAGGCTTGTTTTTCTAAATGCTTTGTTTCTGCTTCTCTTCGTCTTCCTTCATCCTTCGTATGTCTTCATGTCTTTATGTCTAATTAGTGAGTGATTCTTCAACACCATGGACCTCTACATGGACATCTAGGTTCTTGATTTCAATACCCTCATGGGACAATTGTTCACACATGAGGAAAAGCTTATGAAGAATGGAGACAACTCAAAAGGTAATCAATCCTTTGCTCTCTATATAGATAAGAACAAGAACAAAGATAGCAAAGGCAAAGGTAAAAAGTCTATTGATGAAGGTAGTACCTCTCAAGAAAATTTTGCAAGAAGAGGTAGAGGCTCAAGAGAAAGAGGTAGAGGAGGAAAAGGCAGGGGGAGAGCTCAAAGCTCATCTCCATGTGCCATATGTGGCTTAACTAGTCAATTACTAAGAATTGTCTTAGGAATCCAAGAAATCAAAGAGAAAGAGGTTACATCATAGTTGGCTATGGAAGCTCAAGAGGTAGATCAAACAACAATAATGGATACAATAACAACTCATACAATACAACAACTGCCAAGAAGAATACACATGAAGGAGATACTACAACAACTATGCAGATGATCAAACTCAAGAGGATTCATTACTTCTAATGAACATGACCATGAAGCAAGGTAAAGCATATGAACATGTATTTTATATAGACTCAGGTTGCTCAAATCATGTAGCAGGGAATGTAGCTCTACTCAAAGACTTGGAGGATCCAAGGAATAGACATGAAGTCCAAATAGGAGATGATGCAAGGCATCCAGTGGAGAAGATAGGAAATGTGAAGATTTTAGATGGTAACATGAACCTATTAAGCAAGGTATTGTATGTGCCAACTATCAAAAATTCCCATGAGTATAGGTCAGATTGGTTAAAAAGGATTGAAGGTCAGATTCACAAAGAATGGAGCATTTGTTGAGGATCCACATCAGGGATTCAAGAGAATATCAAGAGAAGAAAAATCAGGTATATTATTTACATTTGAGCTCCAAGATACTAGATATATTGCATTGTTCAATTATGGTATCCAAACTCTATCAAAGATGGAAATTGGGCACAAAAGGTTAGCTCACATAGGTGAAAGAGATATGAAGCAAACCAATAGGGATCAGAGTGTACTTGGTCTACCAAACATATCCAAACAACACATTATCCACAAATGCACTGCTTGTCAATTTGGTAAGTCGCACAGGAAGCCATTCACAAAGAAGGGATACATTCATGGAGACCTATTAGAACTAGTCCATACAGATGTATGGGGACCAAGCAAGGAGCCTTCAATCTCGGGATCCAAGTATTATGTGTCATTCATTGATGATTGTAGTAGATGGACAATACTATAGTTTATGAAGCATAAAGATGAAGTGTTTCCATGTTTCAAGAAATACCTAGCACTTGTAGAAAATCAAACGGGCAAGACTTTGAAGAGACTAAGGTTTGATGGAGGGGGGGAATATTTCTCCCATGATTTTGATACCTATATCCAAAAGAGAGGAATCAAAAGAGAAATCACAACTAGGCATACTCCAGAGCAAAATGGAGTGGTAGAGAGAAGAAACATGACAATTGTGGAGGCTGCAAGGTCAATGCTAAATGAAAAGAGGTTACCAAATTACCTATGGGTAGAAGTTGTATCCACAAGCACATACCTAATCAATAGACTCCCATCAAAAGCATTGGATGGGATGACACCTTATGAAGTATGGAATGGAAGAAGACCTATCACACAATCTTTGGGTGCATAGCATATGCATGCATACCTTCACAATTAGAGGCAAATTAGATCCAAAGGTAGAGAAATGCATCTTTATTGGCTATGATCTTAATCAAAAAGGTTATAGACTATAAATCCAAGCAATAAAGGGTTCATTGTATGTAGAGATGTTGTATTTGATGAAAACAATCTTGCTTTGAAGATGATTGCAAGAAAATCAAACTTCCCTATGATCTAGAGGAAGACTTTCCAACATTATCCAAGAGGAATGAGTTTACAATTGAAGCATCAAGTGATTCTAATGATGAACAAAAGACTCCAAGAAAGGAAATCAATTCTTGTGGCTCCAAAGGCAAAGCCAAAGTGCAGGAGTTGAGAGATGTGGTTAAATCCTCTCAACAAAACATAAGAAGGTCCACTAGAGAGAAGAGGAAGCCAGAAAGGTATGGTTATGACACTTCTTTGGTCACTAAGCATTCAATATATATATCATCGGACTCAAACTTTGAAGAAAATTCCACTCATGAAGAAGCTAAGAAGAAGCCAGAATTGAGAAGTGATATGGAGGAAGAAGTAGAAGCTTTACAAGAGAATCAGACTTGGGAATTAGTACCCAAGAAACCATCTATGAAGGTCATTGGTTGAAGGAGGATATACAAAGTAAAGAAGAATTCTCATGGCTCAATTAACAGGTACAAAGCAAGGCTTGTAGCAAAGGGATTTGCACAAAACCAAGGTATTGATTATGAAGAAACTTTTTCACTTGTTGCAAAAATGCCTACCATTATTGGAAGATATATCAAATGGATGTTAAAAAATGCTTTTCTAAATGGATGGATTTCAGAGGAGGGTACATGGCCCAACCTCCTGGTTTTGAAGATCAATCATACCCTAAACATGTGTGCAAGTTGAGGAAAGCCTTGTACGGCTTGAAGCAAGCTCCTAGAGCTTGGAATCATAGACTTGTAACTTACTTGTAGGATAAAGGTTTAATTGTAAGCAAGGGAGATCCTTCCCTCAAAACTTGAGATTTTGCACTTGATTTTTCAGCATTTCCTTTGTCATTTAAGTCAAGATCAAGTCCTTCTTTGGCATCTGCATAAAAGATTGACATTTCCTCAAACACCACATTTGTGCTTACTTTCACGTGTCATGTGAGTGGGTTATAACATTTATATCCCTTTTTCTCAAGGGAGTACCCAATGAAGATACATTTTTCTACTTTTGGATCAACCTTCATCCTCAACTCATCTAGAACATGTACGTAGATACAACCAAATACTTTCATATGTGATAAGTTTGGCTTTTTACCTATAAACTTCTCTTTAGGTGCAACTTGATGTACACCGGAAATTGGAGTTTTGTTCATGATGTACTTCTTCCCAATAACAATGAGGTATATTATTCTCAATCATCAAGGGTCTTGCTATTTCTGCAATATTTCTATTTTTGCATTCAACAATGTCATTCTATTGTGGTGTGTAGCTACATGAAAATTCTCATCCAATTTTATGACTTTTTATAAAGTTATTGTACTCATTTGACATGTATTCACCTACTCCATCAGATCTTAATGTCTGAATATATGTTCCTATCTACTTCTCCACCATAGCCTTAAAATTTTAGAAGTGATTGAACACCTCACTCTTCTCTTTCATGAAATAAATCCATACTTTTTGTGTATGGTCATCAATGAAATTAACCTAAAGCCTACAATTGACCATAGATGTGGTCTTTGTTCTTTGCCACATTCTGCACAAAAGCCTTGAATGTTATAATTTTGTGACTATCCTGCTATCAAAGGATGTGGGAAATCCTTATTATGAAGTGATCTCCTTAGCACCTAAAGCATGGTCCTTTAGGGCTCTATGGTCTTGGTTGTCTCAACTGGGGCCGTGGGTTAGGGTTGGTATACATTACATTGGCATAATCAGGTTCCCAATTGGGTTCCAATGGTGGAATATCATATTGATATGCTTCCAAGTGTTTTGGCAACTCCGTGTAGTACATGGGTGGACTATATACATGGGTGGACTATCTACATGGGTGGACTATCTACATGGGTGGAGTCAAAACTGTTTGAATTAGGATTACCTTCAGTGATCAAGGGTGAAGAAGGCACTAAAGACCTACTGAGCTTCTCTTGTGTAGCAGCGTATTTGACTGGAATTACATTAGCTAGAGGAGGTGGTTGCTGAGTTAAAATGGGTTGTGGTCTCTGTTAAGTCTGATAAGGGTAGTTCTATGGGGGCTAGTAGTAATGAGGCTGAGCATTGTATTGACTTGGGCATCTACCTTGTTGAGGGTATGCTTGTGGGTAGTTCTATCACACCACTTGTTTGTTGTATGGGAAATCTTGTGACGTGTGATTAGTGTATCACCTTTGAATTGTGCAGTACTGGCCACTAGGGTTAGCTTGAGGTTATGTTACATTGGGGCATACATTTGCCATATGATCACCACCATAGGTGTAACAACATTTGTTTGTTGTTAACATGGGCATCTGTTTGCTAGAAACTCCTAGTTTTTGGGCCACTTTTTTTGCTAGGTCCTCTATCAATTTGGAATGTTTTGAGGATGATTGAGAGGAGTTATCTGAGTCTTTGTAGACCTTTGAAAGTTCCAATTCATCTCCTAAATTTTCTTCAATGTCTATACAAATTCTTATACACTGCTCTAGGGTTCTGGGTTCCTTTAGATATACATAAGATTGTAGTTTAGAGCTCAATAGGTCATCCAAAGAAAAGACACTTGCTTCACTTGTGAGGGCAGTTCTGGCATTGGGCATCTCTCAATGTATTGCCTAAACCTATATCTTGCCAGTTTGACTATTTCTTGGGGGGTCTGTTTGAATCTATGGATCAATGAGGAAGTGTTATGCCTAATTCCACTTTTGGAGAATTCAGTGATGAATGACTAACAAATGATGAATATCCCTAAATTGCCTTTGTTGTAATGGTTGGAACCAGGTAAAAGCTATGTTCTTTAATGTAAGTCCAAATGCATTGTACTACATGAACATATCTTCTACCTGTTCCACTCGCAACACTTTCTTAAACTCGACAACTTGGTCATAGGGATCTCATGTCCCATCAAAGTAATTTTCCATTGATTTAACTAATTGGGTCGATCTCAATATTTCTTGGATGCTCATAGAGTCTAGGTAGAGGAAAGTCATCTCTACCACCTGGTAGACTGGGTTCCCTTTGTCGCTCCACTCTATCAGTGCCCATGGTTGATCTTTTCCTCCCTATAGGATGAGTGAAACTCACTTCTAGCTTTTCTTTGTTCTCCTCTCTTTGGGAACCATGGGATGAGGATGTCCCAGCACCTTGATGGCTAGTGTTCACATGTGCTCGTGATGGGGCGGGGGGACACTAGTTCTCCTCTCCATGTATAAGCATGTCTTGCATGATCTGACACCACAAACACTCGTTTCGAAGTGTTGTCTAGGTATACTATTTTTTGAGGTGTATCAGGGTCCGTGAAATCGTAAATGGTGATTGAACTTACTTCACTGGATTGTTCCATTCTATACCTCCAAAATGCATCATCAGTGTCCTTATTCAAGAATAATTCAATACTTGGGTTATCTTGAGGGATCCACTTTGGATTCAACATTCTTTTCAATACCAATTTCCCTCTAGGTGTCCTAGGTTAATCTCCTAATGGTTCTTGCCTTGGGGCTCCTGCATCCATCTCAGGAATGGCTACACCGAACTCATTGGTATGGTTAGGCTGATTCGTTATGATATACATTATTCCTTCTTTGTCTAAATAAGCATCTCTCTCAAACTTTACCACCGGACGTTCCAATCCAATGGTTTGGTCAGGGTTGTGCAATTGCACCACTGATCTCCTTAAACCATCCTCATAGATGCGAGCACCTAGGTGGTTGGTTCGGACATATTTTAATTGGGTCCTGTAAGGTCCTTCAGGTCTTTCTAGGTAAGCTATGTTTAACCCTTGTTCTGATCTCTCCATGCTATAGGCCATTTCTAACTCATTAGTCTCTGAACTCAAGTTGTAGGGATAGCTATTCAATTGTTGTGCCCACAATCGTGCAGTAGTCCCCACACTTGCTTCCGATGATCTAAGGTTTTGTCAATCTGACTTACCTATATGCTTTCCTGATCTAAGGTGTCACAAGGAAGGAGATAAGGAAGAGAGTTCACATACACACACTCTCTCACAATCAAAGAGAAGCACACACTCAGATTGAGGCAAGGAAGAATGATCTTCTTCTTCTTCTTCTTCTATTACATAAAAAGGAATGTACAAGAATGACCTAAAAACAAGAGTAAAACTATTGCAATATACAAAGACCAGTACATAAGGAAAAACCTAATGTCCACGAATGAGTGAGCAAGCAAGAAACAAATCTGCCATCACTCTCGGTAGATAAATCTAATAAAGCTCAATGAAGTTTCCCTGACATATACTGGCGTGACCACTATACATGTCAGAGAAATGAAAAGATGATACGTGTCATCTTGGATCATCACATGTTGGACTTGATATCTCAACATAAGGTTCATGAATTTTATCTCCTTTTCTCACTCAATACACGTTCGTGCCATCAATACTTCTTTGTTCTCAGTTACTAGTTTAATTTTTATTTCTTTTAAACCCTTTTCTTATCTCAATGTATATGTCAGGAATTGACTTTGCATTGTATGTTTAAGTTCTTGTTCTGTCGAAATTAAGTTCCGTCATGTAGGGTTTTCGTATTGCAATCTCTTATCTTACTCTTGGACTTGAGAAATTTATGCACTTGCAACTGGATCATTCCTATCACAGTCCTATTTCAATCAACAATGCTACATGCACTTATCCTAAGCTAACAATTGACTAAGGGGGTTGAGTATTCTTCCAACCTCGAGTCATCTTCATTGATCACTCTGGTGCCCAAGAAGTCCTCCTTCCCAAGCTTTCCTAGTTTACTCTCTACCTTGCTTTGAATGCCCTTGGATGACCACTTGTAGACCTGCAACAATCCAAAGTTCAACTCACTTTTAGCTTTAATGTACAGGCACTTTGATTGATACACGTGTAAGGGTCCTTTTTTTCCTTTGGCAAAGTTCTCAAGTGCCCCCTTGGTTTCCTACCCATAGAAGGGTCAACTTCAATTTATCCTATCCAGCTATCAACACGTTATTCTTAAGAAAAAGAGTTGATGCCACGTAGGATTTGAAACAAGCTTTCCAATGAGCCTTAAAAGCTTAAAAGAGGGATTTTGTATGCAAAAGTTATGGAAGTTCAGGCTTTGGGGGGTTAAAGCTAGCCGATAGGTTTTTACCAAGTATGAGCTAAGGGGTTTCAAGTATACACTAATCACTCAAAATTTCACTCAAATTGGCCTTGCAATTGCCCAAAAAATTCAAAAACCTAAATTGAAAATTTAGCCAAACCCTCGTGATGGTCAATGATAATCGCGATGGTCTGGGACTGTCATGATGGTCTAGTTGAACCATCGCGATGGTGTTACACAATTGCGATAGTCCGAAGGTGAGGTGTCGTGATGGTCTGTCCTTTCAAGGTGTCGCAATGGTGTGGTACCATCACGATGGTGTGGTACCGTTATGATGGCGTGGTCAATCGTCATGATGGTCAAGGGTCAAGTGAACCATCATGATGGTTAAAATGACACATGGCAGTGAAGCATCACGATGGCTTGAGCCAATCGCGATGGGGTGGGGTTGGCGTGATCGTCGCGATGGTCCGTGACCATCGTGATGGTTCACCTGAATAGTCCCGATGGTATGAAACTGTCACAATGGTCCAGTCGAGCTGTCGTGATGGCTTGAGCCAATCGCGATGGTGACACCCCATCGCGATGGCGTGAGCCAATCACAATGGTCCACCAAAATGTGAATTTTTGGGATGTGTTTGTGGATTCATGCAAGCGCAAGGGTCTCCTATGCCATGCTATAGATGTGTGCAAAAAATGTTGAACTTATCTGACCATCGTGATGGTCCGATACCTACGACAGATCTGACAGAAATGTAAAGTTTTTACCTAGATTGCTTTAGCTGCAAGAAAACTCAAAAACACACACACATAATCTTGCACAAGAGCTCTCTCTCTCTCGCATGCACAAATGAGGAAAATTGGGGAGAATAGGTGGATATGGTGAATTTTCTTATTTTTTTGGAGTGGAAGAAGATTATGCGGGGATGAAGGGGGAGTGTAGGGGAGATAAAAAACACTAAAAACTATGCAAAGACAACAACAAAAACTAAAACTATTTACCTTCCAATGCTAATTCTCACTATACTCTTACCATCAAGCGTTCGTGCAAGAACTTGATCCTCGACAACAGTGCCAAATTTGGTGTGGCTCTAGCACAATGGTAAGTACCACGATAAGAAGCTCCACCTCTTTAATGTCAATCCATGAAAGAGATAGGAGTGATATGAATATTGTGAATGCAAGAAGTAGTGAGAGTGAAGGTGAGAAGCATGAAGATGCACACACATACACACAAAAAGAAGAGATAAGCGAGACACAATGGAAGGTAGAAAGTAAAATCTATTGCTCAAAAACACTATTACAAGCTCAATCTAGCTCTAATCTCTAACTTGCCAACCTAAAAAATGAGCACTCTAGAGCTTTTTATAGATTCTAGACTAGTTTTGATGGGTTTCATACCTAATGATTGGCATAATTAAAAAATAGGTTCTCGAGGTCATTCTAAACGAGATCTAAATATAACCAAGATTGGTATGCTCATTCTACCTAAGGTCCTCAAGCTTGAGGACTCCTTGGCTCGCAAAAATGGAGCTATTAAATACAAAACTGGGTGTTTTATGATACATATATTACAAAAGTGATGAAAATCACTATTTGGAGTTTTGCAAAAGTAATATCAAATATATTTCTTTGAAAAAAATGAATGTCTGAGCCCCCGCAACTCTTTCTAGTCCACTTCTACATACTTCCTTTGCGTCGATGTCTTTGGCTACTGCAACATACCCCAAACATCCATATGTACTATTTTTGGAACATTCTCACTAGCATGCTTGTCATGCAGAAATGATGCTCTTGATTGTTTATCAAATTGACATGCTGCAAATAGCATTTGCATCTCTACAACCTTGAAACTAGTACTCATTGACTATCACCTTTGACTCCATCAATTTTAGCCTCTACAAATTTGCATGTCCAATTCTTTTGTGTCATATCTCTATATCAGCAATAATTCCTACACCTTTTGCAAACATGGTTGCATTCATTTTAGGAATTTTCACATTTAAGGTGAACATCCTACCCAATTTGCCTTTGGCAATCAATCTTCCATCATGTTTGTACTCTCCTACATATAACCTGTTGAGCCCATAAAAGTCATGTTGGTCAAAGTCAACTGCAGTCAAAGTCAACAGGTCAAAGTCAACATGTCAAAGTCAACAAGGTCAAGGTCAAAGTCAATAGGTGCAAAGTCAAAGTGCGTAAGTGCAGGTGTCAAAGTGCACAGGTAGTGCACAATGAATTGTCCACAAATGGTAAATTGGAGAAAATAGGTTGCAGGTTGCAGAGGTACTTTCTCTAATTTCCCTAAGGTTCAAAGTGTGTTTTAAAGTGTTTTGGAAGGTTCAGGTGAACCCCCCTTATGTGCAAAAGTGAAGAATTAAAAGGAAATGTGAAGGCATGTGAAGCGGCAAAGTGTACGCACAGGTGAAAGTATGGCCCCCCATTAAAATTTTTGGTTTTAGACTAAAGTCACTACAGGACAAAACAGTGAGTAGTTGGCTGCCACTTGAGAGAGCAATCTTGGGACATCAAAGTGAGCACCAAGATTCACTTGCAGTTAGGAGCGTACGTGATCGGCACACTCAAATCAAGGAAGAACCATTCTTGGACCAAGGTTAGAGTAAGCAAGAGAGCATAGGCTAAGTGGAGCAAGAGAGATAAGTGCAAGAGTCACCAGAGTACGTCGCACAGAAGTGGAAGTGCAAGGTGCATAGAGAGTGACCAAGGATTTTGGCGCAGAGAAGTGCTAAGCTATAGTTCCCCCAAGTATCTCAAGGTCCTTTGGCAGTGTACGCTTGCCGACAGCAGGTATTCACTCCTCCCCCTTTGTGGAAGCTTGGTGCAAGGTGTGCACAAGGAGAAGCTTGAAGCAGGTGGAGGTTTGTTGCAGAGGAGGTCGGCAGCAAGAGGACATTGGGATATTGGATATTTTGTAATTGGGCACTCTGCGGGATTGTGCACAGAGGTATTGGTGTATCTTGTATTTCAAACATTGTACTTTTCTTACTGTAATCAATCGAACGGCAGAGACTTCCAAGGTGTATTTTCTCTTTTGGTCCTTCCATTTTCTCCTACAAACCCTCAAACTCCTTCTTGTCAAAGAATCCCCCAACATAACCCATCAGCATTGAACCTCATTTGTAATCCCTCATCAACCATTTGTCCAATAGAAACTAGATTCTTTATTATATTTGGAACATGTAGCACATCAACAAGATGTTTTACCTTCCGGTCCTCCATAGAAATTGTTGTGTTTCTTTTATGCTTGATAGGATGTGATGTGTCATTGTCTGTTTCAACATATCTAGGAACTCACAATTTTTGCAAACTAGATAATCATTCCGCATGACTGATCATGTGATTTGAAGCACCTAAATCACCATAGCAGACATTACCATTTGATTTCAAAACATCATCAGACATCATATTCATCATGTGATGTTGGACCATGAACAAATTCTCAAAATCATCTACAATTGTGGATGCATATTTGTTTTGCTACCTTTTGTTATTTTTATTCTTCAACTTGCAATCATGCTCAAAGTGTCCAAGTTTACCACAATTCCAACATCCTTTATTGTCATTACCTGAATCAATTCTTTGGAAATTTATGGAGCCTCTTTGGCTCCCCCTGCCTCAAAAATGTTATCTACCTCATGCATGATTTTGTTGTTCACCTTGTTCTTGGTTACTGTGTCCTCTTCCACTTCCAAAGCCTCTATTTGTGCCTTTTCCTCTACTAGAGTAGAATACCTGCTCAAAACTAGGTTTTCCTTGGGATTTTGAGTGCTCACCAAGATTGTTTTATTCAATAATCAGCATGGACACTAGATCAACAAAATTTGGAATATTTTTTCTAGTCTGAATAGAAGTTCTAAACTGCTTATATGTAGCTCCTAAGCTAGGAATGCACACTTCCACCTTACCATCATCATCTACATTCATGCCAATAGATATGAGTGACTAACATATGCTTTTGATTTTTAGGGTTTAGTCACTTATTGACATGCCCTTTTCTCTAGTGTGTGTAGCTTGTTCTTGACTTGCGATTTCCATGCCTTTATTGGTTTCATGCAATGCGACCAAACTGCTCCAAGCCTATAACACTTATGTGTTCCTCGAGTAGCTTTGATGTGAACCTTTTCCCTATACATGGGCACTTTTTACTCTAGTGTTGGCTAGAGGTTTTTTCCCCATGTTACCACATACTTGACATTCTCATATGTGGTGGTACTTTTGTACTTAGGGATATTATTTAGCTCTTACTACTATTGAGTTCATCATCAATAGAGAGAGCTATTCCAGCCATCGTCTTCTCCATGTGTCTTGCTACATTTGTGCTCCTAGTGTGTGCTTCTCATGCATCTCTCGCACTTCTACACACACCCAACAGTGGTATCAGAGCAAGTTCAGCTCCTTCTCAAGTTTTGATTTTTCGCATCGCAGCGCGCGCACACTTTTAAGAGTGCAAATCGACTTTGGAGCATAGAACTGCGAATTTTAGTAGCCAAGAAACATTTCCACCAGGTGCGCTGAGGTTTTACCCCCATTTCGAAGCGATTCTTGCAGTCAAAATCACCATCAGAGTGATGGTTTGTGAGCCGAAATTTCAGCATTCATTTCAGCTTTCATCGAAGTGAAGATTTTGTCACATTCTTGTTCCTTTGTGAAATGGCGGGCATCAATGACTTGTTTGGCATGCTTCAAGCTGAAGATAAGCTTGATGGGACCAACTATCCGATGTGGTCTTACATGATGAAGCATGTTGTTATCGCTAAATAGCTTTGGAACATAGTGGTAGATGTAGATCAAAGACCCACAGGCTCTTCTACTTCACAGTCTACTGTCACAGGTGGAGCTTCCTCTTCGAGTACAGTGGTTTCTCCTTCTCCACCTACACAGGAGCAACTTAGATGGGATGGAAAGGATGCTCAAGCTCATGCTTTGATTGCACTTTCAGTGAAGCATCATATAGTTCCACACATTCGGTCATGTTCTACATCGAGAAGGCATGGGGCACTCTTGCTTCTTTGTATGTCATGCGTAATGAAGCACGCGTTGCATACTTGAGGAAGCAACTTGAGGATGCATGTATGGCTGAAAATGAGTCGGTGGATGTGTATGTGACACACATCAAGGACTTGAAAGAGCAATTGGCAAACATAGATGAGATTATTCCGGATGCATCACTCATTTCTACATTGTTGAAAGGATTATCGAAATCTTTTCAAAGCTTTGCTACTACTCTCCATTTGGTTGCAAAAGGAAATCCTAATATGTATGCATTTGATGAGGTTGTGTCTCTTCTTGCAAGAAGAGTAATCTAGAGTGAATAGGAGTTGTTTGATTGAGGGAACACAAGCACTTGCTATCTCACAAAAGGGGAAAAGCAAGTATGGTTCAGCTTTGGGTTCATCACCAAAGCCTCAAGCTTCCTCTTCCACTCATTCCTCCAATGATGCTGATTTGCAAAAGAAGAAGAGATGCAAATATTGCCGAAAGGCTGATCATACTATTGATGAGTGTAGAAAGCTTGCTAAACGCAATGAAAAGAAGAAGGAATCCAGCATGTCTATTGCTGAAAATTCAGCAAATGCAAAGAATGATGAAGCTAACATGGCTCAAGATTTTTGGGCATGTGTTATTACATGTCATTATGATGCTTCTTTGCATTCTAAATGTATGGTTGTGAGTGATGGTGATTCGGATTGGTGCTTTGATAGTGGTGCTTCAAAGCACATAACATCATGCAAAAGACTCTTTGAAAGATGCACCCAAAGGAGGACATGTGGTGTGTGCAAACAATGCCTCTTATCCTATCATTGGAGTAGGAGAAATTGAGCTTATGGCTACAAATGGAGGTATGATTCTCTTGAAAAATGCAGTGTATGTGCGTGGTATCAAGAAGAACTTAATTTCAGTTCCGTTGATTGCCAAAGCTGGACTTCATGTACACTTTCTTGATGATAAGTGTATGGTTCATGATTTCAGCAATGGCGATGTTATTGTGATTTTTGGTACATTATGTAATGGTTTGTATTGCATGGATACATACAAGAGGGCTGCCTCGAATGCCTTGGTTGCTCATACTTCTTCCATGGCTGAAATGGAGCTTTGGCATGCTCGTTTTGTTCACTTCAACTTCAATAGTTTGCTTTACTTGCAAAAGGACATGCTTATTGGTTTGCCTAATCTTGAGTCCATTGAAAAGCATGCATGTGAAGGTTTCATTCTTGGAAAAATGCATCATGCTTCTTTTCCAAAAGATATTCATACACACACTACAAGAAAATTGCAACTTGTTCATAGCGATGTATGTGGTCCCGTCAAGACTCCATCTTTTGGGAATCATGTATATTTTGTTACCTTCATTGATGATGCTACTCACCATACATGGGTGTATCCTATGAAAGCAAAGAATGAGGTATTTTCTTGCTTCAAAGCATTTTTAGCTATGGCTGAAAATTTTTCTTCACAAAAGCTTTTGACTCTACGTACGGATCGTGGTGGTGAATACATCATGAGTTTAATGCTTTTCTTTGTGAAAGAGGTATTTCACATCAATGTACGGTGCCATATACACCTCAGCAAAATGGTGTTGCGAAGCATAAAAATAGAACTCTACTTGAAATGGCACGATGTATGGTTAAAGGAAAGCATCTTCCTAATAAGTTTTGGATGGAAGCGGTTATGTATGCAAATTATGTGTTGAATCGCTGCCCTACAAAAGCATTGAGAGTCATCACTCCTTATGAGGCTTGGAATGGTCATAAGCCTATGGTTAGTCATGTGTGTGTGTTTGGCTGTTTGGCATATGCTCTTGTGCCATCACAACAACGTCACAAACTTGATGACAAGGCAAAGAAATGTATATTTGTTGGTTATAGTGTTGAAAGTAAGGGATATCGCTTGTACCATCCATTGACGAACACAATTATTGTGAGTCGAGATGTGTTATTTGCTGAAAATTCAGTTTTCCCTCTACTTGAATGCAAAAAACAGCCAACAATTAGCTCACAAGATGTGTTCGATACACTAATGCCTTTGTTCCAAAATGGTGCGCTTGACTATGGCCATGTAAACCAGCCAACTGAGGCTCAAACGACTGAAATACTTAGCAAAATAGTGCTAAAAATGCGGAGAATTTCCAGCCAATCATGGCTAAAATTTTTTAGCCAAAAATTATCAAAATTACTAGAAATTTCCAGCCACATATGGCTGAACATTTGCATCAAAATATGGCTGAAAATGAGCATGAAATTCAGCCCACGCATGATGTACATATTGAAGATGTTTTACATAATGAATGCATTTTTATCAAGAGTGCACACACTATGCCAAAGTGGCTAAAACAAACTTTGCAGGACAGCAAATTGAGTGCACCTTTACTTGGTAGAACAAGATCAAGCTCTCACCATGCATCAAGTAATTTTGTGGATTATTCTCTTATTGCTACAACATGTAATGAAGAGCCACTTTCTTTTGAAGATGCATGTGATGATCCACAATGGATGAGTGCTATGCAATCAGAAATGAATTCCATACATAGGAATGGTACTTGGGAGTTATGTGAATTGCCAAAAGGAAAGAATGCCATTGGTACAAAGTGGGTTTACAAGATTAAGAGAAAATCTGATGGTAGCATTGATCGCTACAAAGCTAGATTGGTTGCCAAGGATATGTGCAACAATATGGCATTGACTATGAGGAAACTTTTGCACCTACTTCATGCATGACTACCATTCATACCGTGGTTGCATTGGCTTCCCATCAAGGTTGGAAAGTGCATCAGTTTGGACATAAAAATAGAATTCTTGAATGGTGATTTGCAAGAAGAGGTTTACGTGAAGCAACCTCCTGGATTTGCTATGAAAGGGAAAGAGCATATGGTTTGTCGCTTGCATAAAGCCTTGTATGGTCTCAAGAAAGCTCCATGTGCATGGTATGACAAAATACATAAGCACTTGATTGCTCTTGGCTTCTTATGTAGTCCGATTGAAAGCACACTCTATGTACGCAAAAATGGGGTTGATCTTATAGTGCTTGTTCTTTATGTCGATGATATACTCTTGACTGGGTCATGTGATGCAAAACTTGACATTCTTATGGCTGATTTGCAACATACTTTTGATGTCACTTATCTTGGTCTTTTGAGCTACTATCTGGGCATCCAATTTGTATTTGTTGAGGGGGGAATTGTTATGCATCAAGCAAAGTATGTTGAAAAACTACTTCAATGTTTTGACTTTGAGGATTGGAAGCCAGTTTCCACACCAGTTGAGACAGGATTCAGGTTCTCAATTGAGGATTCCGGTGATGCATTTGACACTTCTCTTTATCAGCAATGTTGGAGTTAGACGTCTGCAGAAGCACGCAAACAACACAAGGAAGAAGAAGAAGCTTGGAGCACAAACACACAATACTGAATGTATTACTAGAGAATGTACAAAAATAAGTAGCCCATTAGGGCAATAGGCGTATATACAAGCCGGGTGAAAAAAACCTCCTAAAGAGGGAAAAAAGTGCCCCGGTGGTCCTAGTGTGTTCACACACATCACTACCTAAATATATCAACAAATCCCCCCTGGGAGTGATGCGATGAACAAGGAGCTGGCACTCATGTATAAGGAAGTGCCAAGCTATGTGGAAATCACTCCACAAAAGGAAGTAAGCCCAAAGCTTTGCAAAAAGCTTCAAACTTCTCCCTAGGCAGAGCCTTCGTGAAAAGGTATGCAATGTTCTCCTGCGTGGGCACATATGCCAAGCTGATCTCCCCAGTAGAGAACCTCTCCCTGACATAGTGATAATGCACCTCAATGTGCTTAGTGCAAGCATGCAACACAGGGTTTCTCGCAACTGCCAATGCGCTCTGACTGTCAGTGAAGATGGTGGTGGTAGAAGACTGACCAACACCCAAATCAGCCATAAGGCATCTGAGCCCTATACTCAGCCTCATAACTGGAAGTGGCCATAGTAGGCTGCTTCTTGCTCAACCAAGATATACATGAGCTACCAAGCATGAAGCAAAAGCCACTAGTGGACACACAAGTGTCATAGCAACCAACCCAATCAGATTCAGAAAAAGCATGCAAATCTGGCGATAGTGATCCCCCCTTGGGATAAAACAACCCAAGTATCCGAGTACCACTCAAGTAGCGAAAGATGCGCTTAACCGCCTGCCAATGCTTGACTCCTGGGCAATGCATAAATCTGCTCATCTGTGAGACAACAAACTGAATATCTGGCCGAGTAATGCATAAGTAAATCAAGCATCCAATAGCCTGCTGATAGGGAACAGCATCAAATGCATCTCCAACATCATGAAGACTCAATCGTAAACCTGTCTCCATAGGAGTGGCAATAGGCTTACAGTCTTCAAGGCAAAAACATTGCAATAATATGTCAATATATTTCGTTTGACACAAAGCCATTCCACCATCAACTTGCATAAACTGAATGCCCAAATAGTGATGCAAATGCTCCAAATCAGACATCTCAAATGAGGCATGCAAATCAGCCTTGAAATCAGCAATATGCTTCTCAATAGGACCAGTGAGCAGCATGTCGTCAACATAGACATCAATGATCAGAAGCACATCATTAGCACGCTTAACATATGAGGTGCTTTCATTTGGACTGCTCTCAAAACCATGTGCAACCAGATAAGCATGTATCTTCTCATACCAAGCACGTGGTGCTTGCTTTAAACCATATAACGCCTTCTTTAACCTGCACACCTAGTTTTCATGCCCTTTCTGCACAAAGCCACGAGGCAGAAAAACATACACTTCTTCATGCAAGTCACCATTCAAAAATGTTGTTTTAATGTCCAACTGATGTACATTCCAACCATGATGGGCTGCAAGTGCACAAATGCTCCGAACAGTAGTCATACGGCATGTAGGTGCAAAGGTCTCATCAAAACCAATGCCTCTTTCCTGCGCATAACCCTTTGCAACAAGCCTAGCCTTATACCTGTCAATCGTACCATCAGGTTTACGCTTCAGCTTGTATACCCACTTAGTGCCAATGGCCTTCTTACCAGGAGGCAAGTCACATAAAGACCATGTACCATGCTTTATTATAACATCATATTCAAATTGCATAGCAGCCATCCAATTTTCTGAATTCTGTGCTTCATCAAAAGAAACAGGCTCATTCTCATCACAGAGACTAGACGCAGCCATAGCATAGCAATCTGATGCAAAGGAGGCACTATGAGAGCCTGAACAAGTACAATATGACAAAGGTGCATCTAATTTGTTGTCACGCAAAGTCTGCACCAGCCATTTTGGCATAGTTTTTGCCTGCTCATATCAGCTCTCTCATCAACAAGTGCATCACGTAAATCTGCATCAAAAATGGAATGATCTGCATCATCATATGAAACCTGCAAAGGCTGAGAAGTTGCCTCATTAGGACCAGCACTAGACTGTCCACCTGTAAAAAGAGGCATCAAAGTATCATACATGTCTTTGGAGCTAACATATGTCTCCTTAGTACATGAAAGCAATGGCTGAATAGCATCTTCCACAAATACAACATCACAGCTAACCAAAATGCGTTTAGTCTGTGGATGATAGAGACGATAGCCTTTACTTTCAGAACTGTACCCTACAAAAATACATTTTACTGCCTTATCATCCAATTTTTTGCAATGTTGTTCAGGCACTAGTGCATATGCCAAACAACCAAAAACACGCAGATGAGCAACAGATGGCTTGCGATCGTGCCAAGCCTCATATGGAGTGATAGATTGCAGCGCTTTAGTGGGACACCTGTTCAATACATATGCCACACACATGACAGCCTCAAGCCAGAAACTATGTGGTAAAGCCTGACTTTTGACCATGCACCTCGCCATCTCCATGAGTGACCTATTCTTTCGTTCAGCAACTCCATTCTGTTGAGGTGTATACGGCATTGTACACTGGTGTTTTATCCCACGTTCAGCCAAAAATGCATTAAATTTAGAAGACATATATTCCCCCCCTCGATCAGAACGAAGGGTGCCCATTTTACATGATGACAGATTTTCAGCCAAAACCAAAATCTGTTTAAAGCACATGAACACTTCGGACTTTGCTTTGAGTGGATATACCCATGCATGCCTGGAAAATACATCAATAAAAGTCACGAAGTAAAGGTAATTTCCAAAAGAGGGTGTCTGCATAGGACCACAGACATCACTATGTACAAGCTACAATTTTTGTGTAGCCCGAACTGAACCATCTTTTGGAAAGGAGGAACGCTGCATTTTGCCCAAAATACAACCTTCACAAACATGTTTTCCAGGTGCCTCTAGTATGGGCAAAGAGGACACCATTTCAGATTTCTGTAGGCGTAGCAAACTAGCAAAATTCAGATGAACAAAGCATGCATGCCAAAGCTTTGCATCTCACATAGCCTGAGAATCATTTACTGCACATGCCAAATCATTTATAGATCTTTCATAGTCTATGAGCTTATACAACCCATGACATAAAATGCCAGAAGCAATAATCACATCTCCATTTGACAGATCATGAACTGTACACCTGTCATCAACAAATTTCACAACCAAGCCAATCTTGGCTAATGCAAAAACTGATAACAGGTTCTTTTTGATCGCTAGCACAAATAAAGCATCTGAGGAAGTGAAAGAACTACCATAAGCAATAGTCAAAATGATCATACCAACTCCCATAACAGGATAAGAGGAGTTGTTGGCGCATGTAACAGTATTCCCTGTAGGGGCAGGCTCGAGTGAAGAGAAGAAACTACACTGCGAGGTAATATGTTTGGTTGCCCCACTATCAAAATACCAAACATCCGAGTCTACTGCAGACATGCACTGCTCATGAGAAGATGGGTCAAACCTGCAGACGGTAGTAAATGCCCATTCTTCTTCCTGCACAAGATTTGTAGACTCTGTTTTTGGTGTAGAGGCCTCTACAACAACCATTCCAGCCTCTTTCTTCTTTGCCTCTTTAGCAACCAGTTTTGGACAGTTCTTTATGATATGATCATTCCCTTTATAGTACTTACAAAACAATTTCTGCTTTTTTGATATCTTCTCATCTTTATCTTCCTTCTTCGAATATGCAGAATTAGCAGATTTCTGCTTACTAGTTGAAGAGCTCCATTTTCCTTTGCCCTTCTGACTAGCCAAGAAAGCTTGATCTGCAACTCGCATAATGGACCTGTTTTGCGTGGACTGATCTTCCTGCAATAGAACAGAGACTAACTCCTCAAATGATAAGGCATTTGGATTGCCTTTCATCATCAACTGAAGAGTAGAAGCAAAACTTTGATATGAATCAGGAAGACCATTCAGAACGGTCTGCACAAGTGAGCTATCTGGTATAACCTCATCAACAGAAATCAATTGTTCCTTCAGGTCTTTGATCTTCGTTAGTAAATTGTCCATAGAATCACCTTCATTCATGTGCTCACTCTCCAACTGTTTTCGGAGGTAAGCAACACGAGCCTCATTCCTAGCTTGGTACAATGTGGTAAGTGTATCCCAAGCATCCTTAGCTGTTCTGCAAGAGCGAATATGAGGAATAATGGCACGTTTGACAGACAAAGCTATCAATGCATGTGCCTGGGCATCTCTGCCATCCCAACAAATTTTCTCTGCAGTAGGTGCATCAGAAACAACAACACGAACAGGAATCTGCGGAATATCATCTTTGACACCATCTTCATCAGCTCCAGCACCTGTATTTGCAATACCTATAGTCAGAGGTGTAACAGAACGTCTTTCAACACCCTGCACAATGTTCCACAATCCTTTTGCAACCAATACATGTCGCATCATATAAGCCCACAATGGGTAGTTGGTACCATCCAACTTATCCTCAATAGCCAACATACGGAATACATCACTGCTTTCAGCCATGGTCGGTGACTAAAATACCTTGATGCAGAAAATTGACTGTATCTCAAAAAGTTGAACAGAACTGCCAAGACGAGTTCTACTAGACCTATAGCAGACTTCGAGACGCTTAGACTGGCGAACAAAAACTGCTATATACCTTTGGCACAAAAAGATGAAATAGCCTGCACAAGCGTTACGATAGTGCGTTCGGAGGCCGAAACGAGCTCAGATTGTGATTTCGGCACCACACAGCGAAGCTATTTTGATCTCTGAAACACCCTGAGTATGCTCACCAAATTTTGTGTGAGTCTGAGACTACAAATGGAGGAGTGTCGACGGCACCCTAGATGAAGCGAGGACCTACTCTGATACCAATTGTTGGAGTTAGACGTCTACGGAAGCACGCGAACAGCACAAGGAAGAAGAAGAAGCTTGGAGCACAAATACACAATACTGAATGTATTACTAGAGAATGTACAAAGATAAGTAGCCCATTAGGGCAATAGGCGTATATACAAGGGGGGGAAAAAAACCTCCTAAAGAGGGAAAAAAGTGCCCCAGCGGTCTTAGTGTGTTCACACACATCACTACCTAAATATATCAACAAGAAAGTTGTGGGATGTCATATATATATGCATGCAACACAAGGCCATATATATAGTATGTAGTTTCCTAGTTGAGTAGATTCATGCATAGCCCTGGCACTAAGCATTGGCAAGCAATAAAACGTGTGTTTAAATATCTCAGAGGCACTTTGAGCTTAGGTCTCTTTTATGGTAGAGATGTTCAACCATGCTTGCATGCTTTCACAGATAGTGATTGGGTTGGTTGTTATGATACTCGCGTGTCCACTAGTGGTAATTTCTTTTTCCTTGGAGACTCATGCATATCTTGGTTGAGTAAGAAGCAACCTACAATGGTGACATCGAGTTGTGAAGCTGAGTACAGGGCAGTTTTCACAGCCTTAGTGGAGTGTATATGGTGGAGACACCTACTCATGGATCTTTGCATGGAGATCGATGTTGCTATGCATATTCTCATTGATAGTCAGAGTGCTTTGGCTGTTGCACGAAACCCAGTGTTTCATGCACGGACCAAACATATGTGAGAGAGCACCTTCATGCAAGAGATATTGATTTGGTATATGTGCCTACACAAGATAATGTGGCAGATATATTCACCAAAGCTCTTCCACGGGAAAAGTTTGAAGCTTTTCGCAAAGCTTTAGGCTTATTATCTTGTGGGGGCTGATCTGTGACTCCTTGTATGTGTTCACATCATTTGCTCCAGGGGGATTTATTACACTTATGTGTTCCTCGAGTAGCTTTGATGTGAAACTTTTCCCTAAACATGGGCATTTTTTACTCTAGTGCTGGCTAGAGGTTTTTTCCCCATGTTACCACATACTTGACATTCTCATATGTGGTGGTACTTTTGTACTTAGGGATACTATTCAGCTCTTACTATAGTTGAGTTTATCATCAATAGAGAGAGCTATTCCAGCCATCATGTTCTATGTGTGTCTTGCTGCATTTGTGCTCCTTGTGTGTGCTTCTCGTGTGTCTCTCGCACTTCTACACACACCCAACAAAGTCTCTTTCAGAGACTTGGCATCATGTATGTGCCCAATCATGCTATCTTGTATGCTAACAGATAGCCAATGCATTACCTTTCATGTTCCTTGATTCCATTCTTCACATGCTCTTAACTAGTCTGCACTTCGATTCCTCTATGATAACTATGGAGTGTTTTCGTTCTCTCCTTTGATGTACTTCCATTATCCTTTTCCCATAAGGAAACTCATCATTCTGAATCTCCAAGCACGGAAGTTGTTCTTCTCTAGCTTATCACTCATAAGTTGACTTATTCCATCTACATTTGCAATTTTTGCAGCAATTCATAACACTGCAAGCAGTACTTCTACTTGAACATTGTTGAACTATGACATGAATGTTTAGAAAAACACAGTTTTTGTGTATCACGAGTACACAAAATTTCTTAGAATTCTAGATCTTGAATATTTGAGTTTTGTCAAACATGACACAAGTTATAATTTTGCAAACTGACTTGGTTTTTCTATGGCCCCACCTTGCAGGCTCGAAACAGAGATCGGGATGGCCCCGAAACAAAAATTTGAGAAAAACAAGAGACCCTAAAGGGATAACTCTCGTAAATATTTTGATGCCTTCTACCTTCACACCAATTTTCATAGAAATCTAAGCTCGTTTGTGAATCATGCTTTCTCCATGCCTTCTCGCATAGTTGGCCTCCTCCACGAGCTCTCTACAACCACACTGGCTCTAATACCATGTCATGAGAAAGGAAATAAGGGAGATAGCTCACTCACACACCCCCACACTCAAAGATGAGCACACATACAGATTGAGGCAAGGAAGAATGATCTTCTTCTTCTTCTATTACATAAAAGGAATATACAAGAATGATTTAAAACAAGAATACAACTAGTGCAATATATAAAGAAAATTACATAAGGAAAATCCTAATGTTTGCGAATGGGTGAGCTGGCAAATAACAAATGTGTCATCACTCTCAAGGCGATGAACCTGGTAAAGCTCAATGACATATTTCTGACATATAGGAGCATGAGCACTATACATGTCAGAGAAATGAAAAAGTGATACCTATCATCCTAGATCATCGCATGTTGAGCTTAATATCTCAACACCAATTGCCGAACAGAAAGCACAAATAAAGTCCTCATGTTGCGAGTTAGGATAACATGCCTACAATTCCTTGTTACATACAGACAAGCATATCTAAGGACTTTATGGGCTTACAAAAACTCGTTTACGGCCACTACGGGAGTTCACGATGCATGCTATTGCTCCATTTGAATTTTTGCAAGGATCTCATAGTATAAGAGCAAATATAATGCCAAGGTTCACTATCGCACTTACATCAAATTTCATCAGGATGTAGATTCTTGAGAAAAAAAGAAAATAGGCAACAAGAGACACATACTGGTTCAAGAAAAAAGGAAGCACAATCACGACACAAATCTCTAGAAACCTCAAATCCATAAATTGTTGAAGTTTGAGGTCTATGGAAGCACACGAATAGCACAAAGAAGAAGAAGAGGCTTGGACCACAACACACAATACTGAATGTATTACCAAGTGAATGTACAAAGATAAGCAATCTATTAGGATTATAGGTGTATAAACAAGCTGGGGCAAAAAAACCTCCTAAAGAGGGAAAAAAGTGTCCCACTACCAAAATATATCAACAATTTAGAGCCGCAAGGTATCAATTTTGAAAAAACAAAAAATAGCTCCAAACTATAGGGTAAAATTTATCCTATGATTGGGGGGGAAGGTGGAAGAGAGAGAGAGAGAGAGAGAGAGAGAGAGAGGGAGAGAAGAAAAAGAGAGAGGTAGAGAGAGTGGGAGAAGTAGAGAGAGGGCAAAGATAGAGGTAGAGAGTGAGAGAGAAGTAGAGAGAGTAGGTAGAGAGAGAAGGAAGAGAGAGGACTTAGAGAGAGAAGTTACAGAGAGAAGGTAGAGAAAGATTTTTTTAATAAAAATCAATGGGGCAGATTTTTTATATATACCCCTAAAATAGAAAAAAATCAAATAAAATTGAAAAAACAAATCATGGAAAAAAATCTAAAACTGGCCTCCATTTCAAGACAATTTCCACATTCAAAACCTTAGAGAAATTCCTTTTTTAAATTGGTATTAGAGCAGGTTACTACTTCATCTAGGCCATCATCAATACCTCAAAATCACACGAAATCACAATCTAAGCTCGTTTTGGCCTCCAAACGCACTATCATAATGCTTATGCAGGCTATTTTGTCTTTTTGGGCCAAAGATATATACAAGTTTTGGTTCGCTAGTATAAGCGTCTCAAATTCTACTACATGTTTAGCAGAACTCAACAGGATAGTTCTGTTCAACTTTTTTAGATACAATCAATTTTTTGCATCAGGGTATTTGAGTCAGTGGCCATGGCTGAAAGCAATGATGTATTCCGTATGTTGGCTGTCGAGGATAATTTGAACAATACAAATTACCCATTGTGGGCTTATATGATGCATCATGTATTGTTCATTGTGAAATATTGTGTAGGGTGTTGAAAAACATCCTATTACACCTGCAAACATAGTTGATGAAGGTGATGCAGATGACATTGAAAGAACTGTCCAAAACTGGCTGCAAAAGAGGCAAAGAAAAAGGAGGGTGGAATGGTTGTTGCAGAAGCCTCTACACCAAAAATAGAGTCTGCTAATCTTGTGTAGGAAGAAGAATGGGCGTTTACTACTGTTTGCAGTTTTGACCCATCTTCTCATGAGCAGTGCATGTCTGCAGTGGACTCAGATGTTTGGTACTTTGACAGTGGGGCGACCAAACATATTACCTTGCAGCGCAGTTTCTTCTCTTCACTCGAGCCTGCCCCTACAGGGAATACTGTCACATGTGCCAACAACTCCTCTTATCCTGTTATGGGAGTTGGTAAGATCATTCTGACTACTGCTGATGGTGTTCTTTCACCTTCTCAGATGCCTTATTTGTGCCAGGGATCAAGAAGAATCTGTTATCAGTTTCTGCATTAGCCAAGATTGGCTTGGTTGTGAAATTTGTTGATGACAGGTGTACAGTTCATGATCTATCAAATGGCGATGTGATTATTGCTTCTGGCATTTTATGTCGTGGGTTGTATAAGCTCATAGACTATGAAAGATCTGTGAATGATTCGGCATGTGCAGTTCATGATTCTCAGGCTATGTCAGATGCAAAGCTTTTGCATGCACATTTTGGTCATCTGAATTTTGCTAGTTTGCTATGCCTGCAGAAATCTGATATGGTGTCTTCTTTGCCCAAGCTTGAGGCACCTGGAAAACATGTATGTGAAGGCTGTATTTTGGGCAAAATGCAGCGTTCCTCCTTTCCAAAAGATGGTTCAGTTCGGGCTACGCAGAAATTGCAGCTTGTACATAGTGATGTCTGTGGTCCTATGCAAACACCCTCTTTTGGGAATTACCTTTACTTCGTGACTTTCATTGATGATTTTTCCAGGCATGCATGGGTATATCCACTCAAAGCAAAGTCCGAAGTGTTCATGTGCTTTAAACAGTTTTTGGTTTTGGCTGAAAATCTGTCAGCATGTAAAATGGGCACCCTCGTTCTGATCGAGGGAGGGAATATATGTCTTTTGATTTTAATGCATTTCTGGCTGAACATGGGATAAAACACCAGTGTACAGTGCCGTATACACCTAAACAGAATGGTGTTGCTGAACGAAAGAACATGTCACTCATGGAGATGGCGAGGTGCATGGTCAAGAGTGAGGCTTTACCACATAGTTTCTGGCTTGAGGTTGTCATGTGTGCAGCATATGTACTGAACAAGTGTTCCACTAAAGCACTGCAGTCTATCACTCCATATGAGGCTTGGCATGACCGCAAGCCATCTGTTGCTCATCTGCGTGTTTTTGGTTGTTTGGCATATGCATTAGTGCCTGAACAACATCGCAGAAAATTGGATGATAAGGCAGTAAAATGTATTTTTGTTGGATACAGTTCTGAAAGTAAAGGCTATCGTCTGTATCATCCACACACTAAACGCATTCTGGTTAGCCGTGATGTTGTCTTTGTGGAAGATGCTATTCAGCCATTGCTTTCATGTACTAAGGAGACATCTGTTAGCTCCAAAGACATGTATGATACGTTGATGCCTCTTTTTACAGGTGGACAGTCTAGTGCTGGTCCTAATAATTAATTGGGCCTCTTTGGTGCCTATAAAACTTGGGAACCTTAGGTGCGTATAAATGGTAGGCATCTTTAATGCATATAAAAGTTGGGTTTCTTTGATACCCAAAACATTGAGTAGTTTTCCTCCAAAGTTGGGAGATTCCTTCCAAAAAAACTTTTATTCTACACATACATACATAAATTACATGCATGCATGCATACATACATAGAAACATATATACATACAAACATACATACATAAATACATACATACATACATACATACATACATACATACATACATACATACATCCAAACATACATACATACATTCATAAATACATACATTCATACATACATACATTCATTCATTCGTTCATTCATTCATACATACATACATACATACATACATACATACATACATACATACATGCATGCATACATACATGCATACATACATACATACATACATACATACATACATACATACATACATAGATACATACATACATACATACATACATACATACATACATACATCATACATACATACATACATACATACATACATGCATGCATGCATACATACATGCATACACACACACACATACTTACATACAAATATATGTACATAAGTACATACATAGATACTTAAATACATACATACATGCTTAAATACATACATACATAAATACACACATACATAGAGACATACGTATATATGTACATACATACATACTACATACATATGTACATACATACACATATGCATACATACATATATAGCTACACACATACATACATTACATGCATACATACAGTATACATACCTACATATATAAACATATACATACACAGATACATTCAATACATACATGCATAGATAAATAAATACATGCATACAAACATACACACATACAAACATACATACATAGACATATACATACATTACATACGTACAATCTTGCATACATACATTACATACATGCATACTTGCATATATACAAACATAAATATATCCATTGCATACATACATACATACATACATACATACATACATACATACATACATACATACATACACACATACATACATACATACATACGCACATACATACATAAATAGATAGATACATCCATGCATGCATACATACATACATACATACATACATACATACATAAAAGCATACATACATACATAGATACACACATACATACATACATACATACAAGGATCAGCATAGGAACCCTATTGTCCCAGAGACACAGGAAAGGAATGCACCATCCCTGTCTCAAGTACCCAACTCAGAAAGTCAAGACAATTTGTCTTCCATACATAGGTACTCACATGAATTTTTGAGAGAAATCCAAGAAGAGAAATGGAGAAAGGAACAAGGAACCCATCCTCCTATTCAAGAAATAGATGACTTGCAAGAGCAATTTCCCCAAGACATTCCCTCCATTTACGATGAGGTAGAGGAGGAACAACTGAGTGAACACACAGGCTTTGAATCTAATTCTTTACAAGAATTACCTCAGTTCACAGGACCTTGGGAAGCAAAGTCTATTAATATGAGAGCACCCACGATAATAGTGAGGAATGAAGAATCAGTAATCCCTAGAAACACGGAAGTGATCAAGAACACTAAAGTCCAATGTAACCTTACTCTGGAGGAGTTATTGAAGGTAAAACTAGAATTGTGGAAACATGTAGCAAATCAATTCCCTGAGCTTGCTACTACTACCTCACAAATAGGGTCACAAAAGAAGGTACCAGAAATACCCGTAGAAAAGATCGGAGATGTAAGCGAGGGAGAGGAAGGTAACACTTATCTTCCAATAACCCATCAGGGCTACACCACGAAAGCCATCTTAGATTCAGGAGCCGGAGTAGCCATCGCTACCACCGCTTTATGGAAACGTTGGGGTAAGCCAACATTGAGACCCACCAGGATGAAGCTACAATTGGCTGACAGACACATAGAAAAACCATTGGGCTTACTAGAAGGCATATCTCTCACCACTTGTGGAGTAGAATTTGAGCATACCTTTGCCATTTGTGATTTTAGTAAAAACCATGCTTATGAGATGATATTGGGACGACCATTCATGCGTCAGTTGCAAATTGTACAAGATTGGGGAACTAATTCGTTGTACTTGCAACATTTAGGGGTGACTACCAAAGTCAATCTTAAAGACTATTCACATAGAGACGTACCCCCAATACAATGGAATACCATCCATAAGACACCAGTAGAAACAGAATCCGTGCACTCATTAGAATCAGATCCTTCTTGGTTGCATGAGGATACTCACTTATGGATGTGTAAAGTAGCCAAACAAGAGGAAGAAAGGTTAGAAGCCAGGACCTTAGGTGCAGAACAACATCCACGAACCCTTCAAGATCCAGCCTATGCGCCTGTAGTATTCCCAGACGAAGAGTTTGAACCCCATGGTTGGGCAGAAATCCTAGCAACCATGGATGTAGCCATCAATGAAGAACAATGGACACCCCACTGTGACGAGGATGGCTATGACATTTCAGTTTTCACGATAGAGCCAATCATGTGCGATGCGATTTTAGAAGAGTGTGAACCTAACACTGATGCATTTGAGGATGCAAGCGATTTTGATTTAGAATCAATTATCATGGACCCACCCTTTGCATCAGAGGAAGAATATTTTTTCGAAGTAGAGACTCACACTCAGAGACACGAGGAAATTACGAATGAGGTGAGGTTAGCCACGGAAGTGACTGGCAAGAGTGAAGGCAAGAAAAGAAAGAAGAAAGAAACCATGTCAGAAAAAGAAGAATCTTTATTTGAAGTACCCGAGAACTTCAAGAAATATGAAATCGAAGATAGAAGAATCATGGTACGAATGCCTAATAGAAAAGCGAATGACGGACAAGTATATGATAACCGAGAGAAAACCAAGAAAATAATCGTAGCCATAGAAGGAGAAGAAGAAAAATGTACATACATAGGGCATGATTTGACAACTGAAGAAGAAGAAGAGCTAGTTGCCCTATTGCGCGAATATAGAGATGTTTTTGCTTGGAGTTACAAAGATTTGAAAAGAGTAGATCCAGATATATGTTCTCATAGAATCCCTATGACTCCAGATGCAAAACCGACAAAACAAAAACCGTACACGTACAATGATAACTACGCTGCGAAGATTAAAGAGGAGATAGATCGCTTGATAGAAGCAGGATTCATTTACGAAATTGAGCATACTGAATGGGTATCCCCCATTGTGGTTGTGCCCAAGAAGAATGGAAAATTGCGTGTGTGTATTAACCTTAAAAAAGTTAATGCCGCCACGATTAGAGACAGTTATCCTCTTCCTATCACGGAACATCTATTGGAAAGAGTTGCGGGCAAGGAAGTTTACAGCTTTCTTGATGGTTTTTCAGGCTATAATCAAGTAGCCATTGCTCCAGAGGACCAACACAAGACGGCATTTGCCACTGAATGGGGCATATTTGCATTTCGTGTGATGCCATTTGGCTTAACAAATGCACCCGCCACTTTCCAGCGACTCATGTGTCATGTTTTTAAGGAATTCTTACGCAAGAGCTTGGAAGTTTATGTCGACAACATATGTGCTCATTCAAATGTAAGACAGACACATATCCCAGAGTTAAGACAAATATTTGACAAATGTCGAGAATATCAGGTTTGTTTGAACCCAGAAAAGTGCGTTTTCATGGTCAGACAAGGCAAAATTCTAGGACACATTGTGTCAAAAAATGGAATCTCTACGGATGAAGAAAAAGTGAAGGTAATTGCAGATTTACCTAGACCAACTAATGTGAAAGAGGTACAGGCATTTATGGGCCATTGCGGTTATTATAGGAGATTCATACACATGTATGCAATCATAGCCAAGCCTTTGTACTCTCTTTTAACCAATTTTGAATGGACAGATGAATGTGAAAATTCATTCAATGAACTTAAACGACGCTTGTGCTCAGCACCTATATTGACTACCCCAGATTGGAGTAAGCCATTCCATGTACATGTGGATGCATCCAATTACGCCATAGGATGTGTGTTAGCACAACCCACGAATGAAGGTAACATAGATCTCCCCATAGCTTACGCTAGTAGACAATTGAACGCAGCAGAAAGAAATTACACCATGACAGAACGAGAAGGATTAGGGATGATCTACACAGTAAAGAAGTTTAGGCACTACTTGTTGGCCAATAAGTTCAAGTTCTTTACAGATCATCAAGCCCTATTGTATTTAGTCAACAAGCCATGTAACACGGGACGACTAATACGTTGGTTTCTATTACTCATGGAGTATGATTTTGAAGTAGTAGTCAGGAAAGGAAAGACACATCTTAGAGCTGACCACCTTTCGAGATTAACCTCAGGAGAAGCTCCTCAAGGAGTAGCGGATGATCTACCAGATGCATACTTGTTTAACCTTGAGATAGCACCAGAATGGGCTAAGCCTATAGTCCCTATTCTGACATACGGACCCAAGAATCCTAGGATAAAGATCAAAGAAGGAGAGATTACCAAGTCTCAGAGATACCAAATAATGGCAGGAAGTATATATAAACAGGATAGTCAAAAGATTCTTGCTTGTTGTGTAGATGAATCAGAACATGCGAATTGGTTGCAATTAGCACACATAGGTGCATTAAAGCAACATCATTCAAAACATCGAACATTACAGACTTTGCATAGATTAGGAGTATATTGGCCTTCGATGGAAGCAGATGTCTACAAGTTGTGTAAGGAATGCAATGTTTGTTGTGAAAGACCACCAGTAGAACATGCTACATTATATCATGTGTCTCTCACACCAGACTGGAGTGAACAATTAGTGACATACTGGAGGACGAAGACATTCCCTCAAGGAATGACCTTAGCTCGACAACGCAGTCTAGAGCAGGAAGCTCACGACTATTCACTTATTGGCGATAACCTATACAAAGAGGACGAGATGGATATCTAAGACAATGTGTTCATGAGAGCGATTATCTGAGCATACTAGAGACTGCACACCAAGGTGTTGCAGGAGGCCATTTTGGACCCGATAGGATAATCAAAGCCATCCTCTTTGCAGGATTATGGTGGCCCACTCTTCACATGGATGCTCATACCTATGTAAAGAGATGTGATGTGTGCCAAAGAACTCAGTTTCCTACTCGCAGAGACGAAATGCCATTGAAACCCATGATGGGCGGACGTGCATTTTCTAAGTGGGGTATAGACTTTGTAGGACCCATTAACCCCCCTGCAAAAGGTACACATGCGGAATACATTATTGTTGCCACAGATTATCTTACGAAATGGGTAGAGGCAAAAGCCACGAAAAAGAATGATGCACATACAACTGCAAAATTCTTATTTGAGAATGTCTTTACAAGATATGGATTGCCTATCGAGTTAGTGAGCGATCGAGGCACTCACTTTCTAAAGCAAGTCATTGAATATTTGTTACAGGATTTTATGGTGATTCACAAGAAATCCGCACCATATCATCCTCAGGCCAATGGTCAGGCTGAAAGCACTAATAAGATCCTTTGTAACGTACTGACGAAACTCGTGAACAACAAACGTTCAGATTGGGACAAACAGTTACACCACGCTGTTTGGGCATATTGAGTGGCCTACAAGACCGTACTCAATGCAACTCCCTTTCAGATGGTTTTTGGTCAGAATGCTGTGCTTCCTTTGGACTTCTTGATACCGACCCTTAAGGTTGCACAAGAACATCAGTGGACCGGCCATGAATTATCAGCGAGAATAATGGACTTGGAACGATTAGGAGAAACTAGGCTAAAGGCGGCAGCAGGAATATATGCAGCGAAGAAGCGACAGAAAGCATATTTTGATGCACATGTGAAAGATAAAGGCCTAAAAGAAGGAGATTTAGTTCTAGTATATACGCTAAAACAACACGCACGTAAGCTAGAAAAGCAAGGTTATGGACCTATGATCATTAACAGACTCTCAACAAGTGGAGCAATACAGTTAGCCACTTTAGAAGGAGATATAATGCCTAATTACATTAGTGGCTGTAGAGTCAAGCTATATCAGGAACCTCTTACTGAGGATATGCTTAGACGACTCACATTGGCAAAGAAGCGTAAGGAGGAAGAAAATAGAATACGAGCGGAAGCTCAGGCAGAAGCAATAGAACGCATTAAACGCATGAAGTTAAGAAGACAAGGATTAGGGAGAGAACATTATAACCATCTGGAAACTACACCCAGATATCCCATGGCTATGTGTGAGGTAAAGTCACGAACTCATCCTAGTATAGTGGACAGGAGACCATTCATTACAGTCAGGCTAGAGCACGGCAACCCTTGCCAAGAGCTCAGGGCTTTAATTGACTCAGGTGCTGCGACTAGTGCGATTAGATGGTCCCAGTATAAGGATTCAGGAATAGAAATGCGGCCAATTGAAGCATACCTCATAGGCCTAGGAGGCATGGAAACCCCTTGCATGGGTGAGGTGGACCTTCCTATCCTCATTAAGGATGTGACCATGACAGCGAAACTACTAGTGTGCCATGATGATGACCTGATAGAACCCCTAATCCTTGGCCAAGATTGGCTATACAATCACTCAGTGGACCTAAATCTTAGACAAGGCTCCTTACAAATTGGAACCTTAGAGCAGAAGCGAGTGATGCCGCTTGACTTCCCTAACGGCATTCCGATTGAGGTTTGTAACCCTAGACCCTATGAAACGCATGCGAAGGAAGACCGGAAGATCTTGGGTCAGACCAGTCACGTTATGTCTACACCAACCCACTCGGGCTTGGCTAGGGACAATTGTCAATCAGAAGAACGACAGGAGATCTTCCCTGGGGCTTCCTGCAAACTAGAAGGGGCAGCTACCCAACCGCTAGGGCAGTTGAACACAATCAACGGTCAGGTGGGTTGCATCAGCGGCCAAATGAGCACAACACCTTGCGGTGCTCATCCTTCCAAACTTGTTGCGAACTGGCCTAGATTAAAGATAAAGAACGAATCACTTCCTAATGGGCAGGTCACGCAAGTGTTGGATCTCCCTTCTTTTCCAAAGCAGAGCGTCCAATGGACCTCTCAAACCCAACCACGAAGGAGTCAACCACAACAGAGGAACCCAAACCGACGACACCACCAGACAAGGCAAAGAAAGCAGTAGTATCAACATCACAGAACAAGTGGCACGAGACAGATATGGGTGCCAAAAGGACAGCAACCACAGGCTATTGGCAACACTGCAGACGAGAGCAGGACAAAGTTTCAACAGAAGCAGAGTCAACAGCCAAAGTCCCCTCGATCTTCTTCCCCAAGTACAAATACTCGACAGATTTGGATCGCCAAGAAGTATCTTATCAATCGACCCACACCCATGCAGATTTGGGTACCCAAACAATGTATTATAGCCCAACCCTCTAGCCATGTAATATATACCCCACAGAAATCTTTTCATCCTTCAATACCACCAAACCCGATACCACTTTTTGTCCCTCAGCACAAACATACCACCCACTCCAAGACTCTTAGGCAATGGATACCGAAACGTATTCAGACGTCTTCTTGTACCCCCTTATCTAACAATTCTCCCACCCCGTTTAAACTCCCCCCTTGTACTAATTCACCTTCAACCAAACCTTGTATAAATTCATACACCCAAACCCCACATCATGCATAATAAAAGCTCATCAAGAAATGTATGCATAATCTGAACCATGTAGGCGTCTAGAGACCTGCATTAGCTCTGCAAAAAGATCATTGCATCAATCACTTCACGACACTTGGCTACACGGGTTACACATCGGTCATGGAAAGGGATTGCGGTCTCACCTTAATGGGATCATAATTAATTTCCATACTAATGTGTTAATCTTTTGTAGCAGATCTTTTCTATTAGCTCATCAGTCATCATGCAAACCGAAGCAGGACCATCAGAAGCTGGCCCCAGTGCACCGATGGCCACTATTGGAGAAATACTAGCGGAATCTTATCCGACGATGCAACCACCAGAGTGTCAAGGTTTTCCAGGAACCATGCCAATCGATGATCCTCCTAGAGGATATACTGAGAAGATTCATCGTAATTCTCATTGGTTTCAAGGCCTAGCAGGACCATTAGCAGACGCTGATTTCATATTTGAGGCCAATTTGGCATTTGATCTTTGCACATGGACCAAGTACCAGTTCTTGTCAAGAGAATTTGAAGGACTGCAAAATACACAAGATTTAACGCACATTTGGGCACGAGCGGGATTTACAGAGTATTTTAGCGACCCTCTGCCTAAACCCGATTTTTACAGATGTTTTTACTTGGTAACCACCTTAACGGCTTCAGAGAACAAGGATCTACCCGGCACATTTATGTTACCATCTTTGGTAAATGATCCTCCATTCAGAAGGTTTTATTTGTCTAAAGATTTAATTTGCGCAGCTCTAAAAATACATGGAACACACACTCCAACGGAGAAAGAACGGCTAGTCCCAGAACAGATGAAGCGTGGTGACGTAACTAAGTGGGAGGATATTTCTGCTATAACACCTGAGCTCTCTAAGCCATTACGGATATGCATGCAGCACTTTGCTTTCCCAGCTCAGGATCGTTTTACCATGCCCCACAAAAGAATCTGGTTTGGATTATACTTAGCATGTACTGGACCTCAAACGGTTGATCTCGCCAGCTGGATCATTGATCAGCTCTATTTGGCACAACATCGGTGGGAGCGAAAGAAGGTAATCAATGGGTGTTGCGCCCTCACCAGGATCATATACATGTGCTTGGCATATGATTTACCCATAGAGCGTGCCATGACCAGTGAGGAACTGAAGGCATTCAAAGGGACCACTAGGAAGGCTAGAAAGTCTAGCAAAGGCAGAGCCGGAAAGCGGATGAGAGGTACTATCCCGTGCCTACAAGTCCCAGAATCACCCTCGCCACAACCATCTCCAGCGCAGTCACCAACAGCAGCCACTCCCACCGTACCACCAATTCGTATACGATTATCAAGACCAGTTACGCCGGAGGGCACCACCAGTACTGTTGCACCCCAAGCAGCCACAACCACAGAACCTATCACCACAGCAGCTGAACTTCCCACCACTATTGGTGCGGAAGCTTTCTCTTTTCCAATACCGCATTTAGAAGCAGGACAAGCAGAGCCACTAGACCAAACTTTTGATTTTGAGATGCCTGATGCATTCTCCAATGAGTTCCAGTTTTCAGAAGGACAATTGTTTTCTCAAGAATTTGAAAGGCCTAGCTACCCTACCACACCCAGGGATCAGCCACAAGGACAAATCGTGTCCAGCTCTGATGACAAAAGAACAGCAACCGATGACGACGAAGGAGACGACGAAGCTAGCCAAGGAACACATGAATCCCAAGAGCATGAACAGACAGATGGCCAAGGCCAACAAACAGACACACATGGCGATACAAGTACCCATGAAGATGAAACTTACGAGGCAGCAGCTTACACCCTAGCTATCAAGAAGTTGTATAGAACTATGGAAAAAGTTTGGGCACGCAAACAGCTGACAGAGGAAGAGAGTCAAACAATAATAGAACAAGAACTTGTCATAGGCGGATTCGAAGATGCATACATCAAAGGATTCAAAGAGTTAGTCAAATCAGTAGGCTCCAACGAAGCACTCAGGTACTTGCAAAGAAAGCTGTTAAATGTAAAATGGGTTATAGGTTAAACTGATACCGATTAAGCGTTACTTTACGTTCTATTCAAATGCTTCTCTTTCACTTGGTTCCAAATCTTTAACCGCGATCGTTCTCTTGGCCACGTGGGTTCTTGGGAGTGGTAGGGGTCTGTTAGACAGAGGCCCTGTACTATTTTCCCAACTTTTCACACACTCATAAATACTCCATCACGTCTAAACTCAGTGGTTGATTATGACTACTGACAACTATTCGGCATGCGGAAACTTATGACTTCTGGACTGAATCTGCTATAGTAATGGGGCAGAGGTCCTGTTCTGACTTATAACTAATAGAATACTCAACTTCATTAATTGGATACTACTCAATGTGCTGCTTCCGTGTGACAGATAGGTATACCGAACAATAATACAACAGACAGCTATAATCGAGATTACGCAAACTTATCGTATACCGACTCAAGCAACAAGTTCCTACCACAGTTGATTCATCACAAACTTACCAATGCTTCTATTCACGTACAGACCTTTACCGATACAAGTTCTTCCTAAGATCGGAATCCTCAGTGAACGCAGACTATTGTATCGAATCTGGTCACTTAACCGAAAAAATACTAAAATGCAAATGATTCACTTCGACCTTACACAGTCTCTCGCAGGATGATAAACCACACTATTTCGTGACGAAAAAGATCCAAAAACCGCGTATAACTTATCCCAAACAGATTCATAACACAAGACTACCGAATAGAACTCGGCACGATAGGAGGGATAGTAGAATAGTTAGATGGGAACAGAACAGAACAGAACTCAATATTCTCATCAAAACCTCATACATGGTCTCAAACAAGATGCTCGCAATTTCCCAAATAGAATCAATAGAACAGACAGACAGAACACATACACACACAATGCTACACTTGCGATTTCCAAACACCTCGGTTCGAGACGTAATCAACCCACTCACTACATTACCCAACAGAAGCAGAGGCTCTTCCCAAAACTGCCGGTCTTTACCGCTTTCCTTTGTGCGCTTTAAATAGAAGTCTGCTACAATGTTTCCGCGAATCCACTTTTTACGGCACCTGTCCGGGTTCATCCGTCCTGGTTCGGCGGCCCTCTAACACTGGCACGCACGGTGGACTCGAACCCGCAGGTGCATTACTGTCTGCAACATCTTTTTGCACTGCCTGTCAGTCCATACCAGGGTTTGACTCCCCAATCCTTTCTGACCGCACTTGTTCTAGTGGCGGAACAAGTATAGCCAGCCATCTCCTGCGAAAAAGTGTCCAGCTATTTTGAACACGGCTATCCAACTGTTGTTTTAATAAGTCGATGTCCACATTTATCATCAATGTGGCATTTAGTTCTACGCCCTCATCTTTTAATATCTGCTTTTCGAATTCCTGCAATACTTGTATCCTTGACTGCAAAATTTCATTTTCGGCTTGCAGGTGAGCATTCAGGGTAGAAAAACTTGACATTTCGGTTTGAATTTGTGTTTGGATAGTTTGCTGCCACTGATTAAAGTCTTGGACATACTTTTTTGCGGTGATCAATTCTGCCATTAGATGCCGGTTGTTACTCTGTAACACCTGTATTAAAGCTTCTTTGTCATCCAATTCTTTTTGCATCTGTGTCATTAATGAATTGGACTTAGTTATCGTGGCCAATAATAACTCGTTTTTGTGCTGAATCGCTTGTTCTTGTTGCCGTAAATATTGAGAAACCTCTTGGAGTTGGTTTTGCATCCTTATGACAAAATCGGGTTGGGGGTCGTCCGATGCTTGCTCTGGACTGGCAGTTGGCAAGTTGTCTGCCATTCGTCGTTTAATGGACAGTCGAAACGGCGTCCCTACTGTCTGATTCTGTGCGCTGTTACCTGTGTGAAAGAAAGATACAGACGAGGTGGAGGGTTGAGCTGCTTCCTCAGGCTCTGTGTGGTGTTCTGAATTTATTTGATCATGTTCACCGGGATAAAAAGGGGGGGGACCAGTGTAGCTGCTTATCCTTTACAGATTGGACAAAATTAAATATAGCAGCTAAATAGGCTGCTAGTCTGCTATTGGTGTGGGATCTTCTCTTATCCCCGACAATAATTTGTGCATAGAGGTGGTTATAGAGCCAATGTGTCCAGCTAACCGGACCTCCTTCTTCGGCATGTAATAGGGGGGAAAAATTTTCTTTCGACATTAAGTCGAATTTTACTAGTAAACAAAGCTTTTCTAAATACCATTTAAATTGTTCTCGTCGGTGATAGGTGGCGTTTTTCAACATGTAATACCGTCGAGGGCCTTCACAGTCACCAAATTCCTTCCTCAGGTCCTCATTTGAACATTTAAGATATCGGGCGCCATCATAGAGTGGTAGTTTAAATACGGCTGAGACGAGCTGGGGCGAAAATCGTACCTGATTGAGAATGAAGCCGCTGGTTTGTCGCATGCTATGTAATTGGTCCTCTGCATCGTCATTAGCAATCCACTGTTGCCACGGTAATTGGGCAAACTGGAGGAGCCCTATCTGTCGTAGCCAGTCTTCATTCTTTTGCGACTTGATGTCGAGCTCGATTTTAAATTCGGTGGAGAATTTATGCTGAGTCTTTTCTGATGCAGAAGTTACTGCGTCATCTGCTTCATCTTGTAGGGTAGTATCTGTTGTCGTTACCACTTGGGTCTGCGTATGGACGCGCTTTCTGAGTTGCCAACGGAGAATGTCAGATTCCGACATGCGTGGTTAAGGGTTGCTGCTGAAAGTTGCTAACTGGTGCTGAATCTCGAAGAATACTAATTTAGAAAGCTATGCTCTCTAAACGCATTTTATAAACACCGGTGCTTGAACGACCATTAGCTCTACTGATTGTATGTCAGTAGGACATGACTCTTCCCTTCCTTGATAATATTTGTATCAGAGTAAAAATCATTATGCCGCGTGTTATACTGTAGATTGGTGCTAGACTGAACAAGACTTTTCATGTGCGAAAATGTCAGAAAACCAAAAGTTGATTATCATATTCATACATTATGAATTTGGATGGGCGGATATACTTATTCTTCGATGAGACCTTCGAGATACATAGTCCTAGCCGATCTAAATGTTCGAGCTATCTTTTTCTTAAGAGTTTCTAATAGTTGTTTTAGCGTATCAGGCTCTATAAGCTGCGCATCTATTCTAGCAGAGCTAAGTGCGATTGCTTCGGTGAGCACATTCTCGGCCTGGGTCTGCACAAAAGCTTCCTGTAGATAGAAATCGTTGGATAGTGCGGCATCCCGGGAAGTCTTCATTTCGGCCAGTTTGGTCTTCAGCTCTGTAATATATTCCTTCTGGTTGCGCAGTTGGTTGTCTTGGTGTTCAAACTGCTGGGTTTGGAAATCAAGAGTTTTCTTAAATGCATCTCGTTCTCTACGCGTCTTGTCGATATCCTTGAGGTATTGTCCTTCCCGTATCAGCTGGCGTTTTAGGATACTATTAACTTCATTTGCGCATTCTTCGGCTCGCCGTAACTGTTCTTGGATTTGTTCGGTTTCTTTCTGTTGATCCTGATTCTTCTGGATGGCTTCCTGCAATTGAGTCTTCGTCTCTGCGATCAATTTTTCGAGGGAGGCGTTGATATCTTCTTTTTCGTGGAGGGTGACCTTCAGAGCTCGGATTTCTTCATGCGCGGCGTGTAGGAGTCGATCTTTGGCTGCAAGTTGCTCGAGGGCTGCATCTCGTTGCTCTACTAGGGTCTATTCTGCCGAGAATTTGGCTTGGAGCTCTGCTAACTGCGTTTGGAGCTGATGGTTCTCAATCTTTGTGGCTTCTATTTCTTCCTGGAGGGGGGTGATGTCAGCTTCCAGGACGTCGACCTTGTATTGGTATTCGGCCTTCAGGTTGTCCGTGGCTTCCTTAAACTGTATGGGCAGCTGGTGTGATAACTGCATGAGGAACTGCCCCATGGAGGCTAGTTCCGAAAATACGGTAGGTGGTGGTGGTGGTTGATGAGGCTGAGAGGAGGTATCAGTGAGTAGGTTTTGGGAGTTTGGTGGAGAGTAGTTAGGGGAGGAAGAGGAGGAGGGTGTAGGTTCAGAACCGGGTCGGTGGGATGGTTCCGGTGGGATGTCGGGGTTGACAGGTGGGGTAGGCAGAACAGAGTCAGTCGTAGTTACCTTTGCAACGGTCTGTTGTTCGGCTTCTGTATGATTGATGGCTGCAATAAGTTCATCCAGTGCTTTTGTGGCGGTTTCCGGTTCATCCTGTTGATGCTCGGATTCCTTTTCGGTGGACAGTATCTCTGTATCTGCTTGGTTTTGCTGGTCTTGTTGCTCTGTCGAAGTGTCGTTGTGTATTGAAGTGGCGGTGTCGTGGTAAGTTTCTTCTTGCTTATCTTCTTCGACGTCGTGTTTCTTTCCGGTGGATCCTTGGACTTCACTTTCTGAAGAACTGATCCGGATTCGCTTAGAGCGGAAGAGTTGATTGATCTCTTCGTCGTCTTCTTCAGTTTCCTCGAGCGGTTGTGCTGATTCTTCGTGCCTAAGTGCTGGGCCTGAGGGTGGGGGTTGTGCGGCGAGAATGGTTGGGAAGAGGAAGGAGATGATGTAGGGAAGGCGAGAGCGCGGAGAGCTTCCCTTCTGGAGTTGTTTTACTATAGTGACGGATTCCTTATGGATTCGTTGGAAGAAGTAGGAGGCAAAGTTTACGGGTTCGCGGGTGGCTAACTCTAGGGTGGAATAGAAGGGGCGAGAGATGCCGTAGGTTCGTTTTTGCAGGTTGAGGATTGCTACGAGGAACTGTAGGGCGGATCGTTCGGGTTCTGGGCGGCAGAGAATGGCATATTCGTTTGATGAGGAGCGGGGAAAGAGTTCGGTCATGCGAGCGATAGGGATGCTAGGGCCATTTTCGCGTCCTTGCGAGGTGAGGCGGTAGGCTGCAGAGAAGGCTTGGAAGGTGATGACGCTTCTATATGGGAGGGAAGGGAAGACCCACTGTCGTTCGGTGATGGAGAATTGGGCGATGGCGTGGATGATCTGCGCGGAGAAGGGATGGACTTCCACTGAGTGCCAGGGCAACTCAGCGAAGTTAGCCAACCCTCTGCAGCGCAGGTATTCGCCGACGTCTGTCGGGATACCATCACGGAAAGCAGCGTAGTTGGCTAGCGCTTCCATGGTATTCAGGAGCACACTTACAGGGAACACAGAGGACAGGGATAATACGTGTAATCTTGAGAACACGATAACGTTTATGGCGCAACTGATGAGGTTAAGTAAGGAGAACACGGTGGGGGTGGGAAGGGGGAGGTGGGTATCATTGTGCGGTGCGGGACTAGTACTGGTTTTTTCATGCAGGCGTGCGTGCTTGAGTGACCGGTAGGGATGGGCGGCTGGTAACATAAAGATTCGTACAAAACACGACTAAAAAGGGAGAAGAAAAAAAACAAGAAAAAAGAAAAACGCAAAAATTTATACAAAACGCGGTTCGCCGCCGAATAATTTTAATGCGTACTAGTAGTGGGATAATACGGCCGCAGCTTCGACCCATTGATTACCTTTGGAAGTGGATTTCCGGTCAACGTAGTCCACCGAAAAGTTGCCGGACCGATTTGTTCTGAGATCTTGAAAGGGCCGAACCATCGTAGTTTAAATTTTCCTGTTGCTCTATCCGATTTTGCGTTATAGAAGAGTACAAGCTTGCCTACCGAAAAGATTGGAGTCTTCAGATATCGATCGTGTGTCTTGGCTTGCCTTAGTTGTACTTCACGCATAGTTAAAAAACTAAGCCATCGGTGCTCATCAAGTTTTCTGAGTGCGTCCATTCTTGCTGTTAGTGAATATTCTGGTAGCATTTTCTGAGTGATTGCTACACGCAGACTTGGGATGACTAATTCCATGGGTGCTATTGCTTCTAAGCCATAAGCTAGTTTGAAAGGTGTCAAGCCTGTTGTTACCTTATATGTAGTCCGGTATGCCCATAATGCTGCAGGTAGTAGTTGATCCCATCTTTCCGGTGCTTCCATGATCAATTTCCAGAGGATATTCAAAAGTGATTTGTTTGTACTTTCGGCCAATCCATTGGCACGTGGATAATAAAGAGAGCTAAAATTATGTGTGACCTGGAATGATTGTGTAAGAGCCTTCATTAGATTGTTCACAAAGTGAGTGCCTTGATCTGAGACAATTTCCAGGGGTAAGCCAAATCGTGGGAAGACATCCGTGAGTAGACATTTTGCTACCGTAACCGCTGTAGCAGATCGTAAAGCCCATGCTTCTGCCCATCTTGTTGCATAGTCTGTACAGGTTAGTATGTATCTGTTGTTACTGAAGATTGCTGGGGGTGTGATTGGACCGATAAAATCTAATCCCCATTTCTGAAATGGTTCGAGTGGTAAGATGGGTTGCAGAGGAAAAAGATGCCTTTGCAAAGGCTGACCAGTTCTTTGACAAGTATCACATTTTTTAACAAACTGTGCGACATCTCTGTACATCGTTGGCCACCAGAGACCTCCTTGCAGAATTTCCCGGTGAGTTAAGTCTATTGCAAAATGGCCAGCAGAAGGAATTGAGTGCGCCAAAGTGATAACTGAATTAACCTCATGAGGTGGAATACAGCGAAGTAAGATTCCAGTATGATCTGTATAATATAGTTCTCCTGCTACGAGCCGGAATCGACGGCTAAAAACTGCCAATTTCCTTCGAACTGCCTTGGTGGTCTCGGATGGGAAGCATCCTTCGGTGAGAAAAGTTAGAATCTGATCATAGTATGTAGATGGTGCTTGTGGGTGGGCCGTCTCATCGGATAGTGGTTCAGCATTATAAATCGCAGGAGTCGTGTCATCTATGCCTAGTGGAGCTTCACCGGAATCCAGGCGAGATAAGAAATCTGCTAGGGCATGTGCATTTCCGGGTCGGTGAATGACATCATAGTCGAATTCTTGTAAAAGTAGCACCCATCGTGCTAATCGTCCACCTAAATGCTGCTGTCTTACTAGATAAACAAGAGCAGCATGATCCACATGAAAGGTAAATTTCCGGCCTAATAAATAATGTCTGAACTTTTTAATTGAGTAAATCAATCCGAGGCATTCTCTTTCAGTAGTGGAGTAATTCTTTTCTACTGGTGCAAGCCTTCTACTGGCATAATAAACAGGGCGAAACCACTTATTTGTTTGCTGCATCAGAATACTGCCAATTGCAATATCTGAAGCGTCGACAAAAACATGGAACGGATTGTCCCAGTCCGGTGGTTGTAAAATTGGAGCTTGCGTCAAGAGATACTTGAGCCGATCAAATGTAGTTTGGCATTCTTCAGTCCATTCAAACTGTCGGGGAGTTTTTGTGATTAGCCTGTTTAATGGTACTGCTAGGTGAGCAAGCCATCGTAAGTGTCTGCCATGCCACCGTATTTGACCCATAAAACGCATTACTTCTTTTGGAGTTGCGGGTACCGGGGCTTCTAATATTGCCGAAATTTTATCTAGGTCTACTCGGATACCTTGAGCAGATACAATATGCCCAAGTAGTTTGCCACATGAAACCGCAAACACGGATTTGTTTGGGTTAAGACAGAGTCTATATTCTCTACATTTCTGAAAACAACATCGTAAATGACTTAAATGTGCTATCATCTTCCCAAAAATCGAGAAGTCGTCAAGATATACTTGCATGAATGAAGTGAGATAAGGAGAAAATATCTCCTGCATACATCGCTGAAATGTGCTTGGTGCATTTCTTAATCCGAACCACATTACGGTGCAGGCGAAGACACCCCAATTGGTAATGAAAGCAGTTTTTGGTATATCTTCTTCAGCCATTCTAACCTGATTGTAACCGCTGTATCCGTCTAAGAATGAATACATTTCGTGGCCTGCTACCCTATCAAGCATAGTATCCAGAAAGGGGATCGGGAAAGGGTCTGGTACTGTTGCTGCGTTCAATTTCCGGTAATCTACACAGATTCGTAGTTGCTTATTTTTCTTTGGCACAATCACAATTGGTGAAATCCATTCAGCATGTTCTACTGGTACGATGAATCCTACTTTTAATAATCTGTCAAGTTCGTCTTTTACCTGAGAGGCATAATTGGGATTCATCCGATAGCTGGGCTGCCTATTTGGTTTAGCTTCAGGCTTCAGCATGACTCTGTGCTGATATATGCGCGGATCTAATCCTTTCATATCTTTGTAATCCCATGCAAAGACGTCTGAGAATTCGCGAAGGAGCTGAATCAAATTAGCCTGAAAATTTTCCGGTAAGTTTTGCTTTATTTTTACAGGACGAGGATTATCCTTGTCTCCCAGATTGTACGTGATCAACTGGTCTTCAGGGACATAAAATTGTTGTGGGTTCTCTGTATCCTCTGTTGGCTTGAATAATGGTTGTAATTCAGTATCTGCTTGGTCAGACTGTTCGGTGATAGCTACTACTGCACAAACTGAAGTGTTCCAGTTATTAATGACAGACTGTAGATCAACAGTTCCTAGAGACATCAAATCGGCGTTATTCTTTAGAAATTGCTCTTCTTCATCATCTGATAGTCCATCTAACATATGAACTGGTTCAGCGAGATAAGGTCTGGCGTGAAGTTCGCAGGGTTGTATAGCATCTAGTTTTACCACATATTTACGATTGGCATCCTTGAATGTGAGCTCTTGTGCAGACCAGTCCTGTATTACCTTTGCATGCTTCAGCCAAGGTCGGCCGAAAAGAAGGTTGTAATCCAAGGTGGATTCGGGTAGATCTAGTATAACAAAAGTCATTTTGAAAGTCGTACCTTGTAGAGTAATGGGTACATTCCGTACAAGTCCTACGGGATGGACTCTAGATTGATCAGCCATTCTGACAAAGAAGTGAACTGGTTCGATTTCGGTCCAGCCTAGCTTTTTACATAATGCTGCGGTTGCAATGTTTACGCCGGAGCCTCCGTCAATTAAGACCTGCGTGACCTTCTGATTCTTATACCATACTGTAATCAAGGGCACTGCATGATCAACCGTAGAATCAGATTCTGGTTGAACTGCAGCGGTTGCTGGAATGCAAGAGGGTGCCGGGGTAAAATGTTGTTGAAACTGTTGCCGGATTCCAGGTACTAACGTCAAAAGTTGGCCGAGAGGTAGGGTGATAGATGCCTTGGATAAAATTTCCCAGGCCTGTTGAGATTGGTTATCCTGCTCTTTTGAACTTGAAGTTTCTGCTGTTGCTGAAGTATCCGCTGTTATGTCTTCTGCTAATGGTTGTTCTACTGCTGCTTCTTTTTGTTGCATTCCTTCCTTTGCTGCCGAGGTCTGAGTCACCAGAATGGGTTCTAGGAACACTGGAGGTTCTGTGGCGGTCCAGTGACTAGCCTTGTTATACATCCTATGTTGTTCTCGTATCCCTGGTTCAAATACTTCTGTTGCTGGCTGCAGTTGTTTACCTGATCGGGTCTGGACTGTAGTAGTTTGTGTTTCTACCGGAGTAATTTGTACCATATTGGCCATTGGGTTTTGCCGCTCCTTCTTCCTTTGATCATACTCAGCTGCGTCTTTGCAATATCTTCTAATGTGTCCGAATTCACCACAAAAATGACAGCGTGGTGGTGGTAAATTGGGGTTTTCCGGTGGTGGTTCGTTCTGCCATCGGTTGGCATTATAATTGTTGTTTCTTTGTCCTCGGTAGTTCCGATATCCCTGTGGTTGATTGTTTCTCAGTTGCGGAGGTACATAGTGATTTGCTGCCTGCCCATGTTCTTGAATAACAGCATTGACTGTTGCTGTTCCCTGTATTCTAGCATTGTAGATACAATTTCCGGTGGAGTGTCCGGCAGTGTTGCAAATAGCGCAGAATGTTTGATTTAGCGCACAATTAGCACTTGTATGTCCTGAATTTTTGCACGTGGTGCAGTATACTTGCCTGGTTATATCTTCAGTCATATTTTTGTTTGTCCTTAACCATTCCAAGTCTTCTGAAAATCCACCAACCTTGGATTCTAGTTGCAAAGCCATAGCGATGACTGCATCTAATGTCATTGCTCCGACACATCTAATAATCATGATCTGCTTCAATTGCGGATTTAAGCCATTGATAAACCATTGAGTGATGATGTCATCAGGTAGATTGGCATGTGCCTGTGGTATCTGCCGTAGATGTGTTCTGAAGAGAGTAGCGTATTCCTGGACAGTCTGATTTGCCTTCTGTCGGTTATTCTGTAGATAATCAAAGATTTCAGCAGGGTTCTTCTTTAGTCTAAATCGTTGTAGAAAGGCATCTCGTACTGCATCATAGGTACCGAAATGATTAATGTCGTATTCCGTAAGCCATCTAGCCGCTTCATTGACCAACGTAGATTGAAAAACAATGGCCTTGTATGCCTGATCCGGTGGATGGTTGAGGACTGCATAACTGATCTCGAAAGTGCGTACGTGAGCATCCGGGTCATCTCCTGGGAATCCATCAAATTTCGTGTAGGTTACTCCTGTTGGAGGGAGCCTTGGTTGACCTAACTGTTGTTGTTGTTGTTGTCCGTTCATCGTGGGTGTCTCTGGTCCTGTATCTTGAGGTTGATTAGTTGAACTATCAAAATCTGGATCGTCGGACGGCGTGCCTTCCGGTGTGCTGTTTTTGCGCAGGATACTTCGGATCTCTGCTTCGAATAGCTCTCCTTCTTTCTCGATGTCCAATATCCGAAATCTTTCTTCCAGACACGCGGGTCTCGCTGAGGATTCTGCAAAAAATGCTAATCCTTGACTGCCAGTTGATGTTTCTATCACTGGAATATCACCAGAATGAGCTAACAGTCTACCAGACTGTAGCGTTTTTTCGCTTTTACTGATTTCTTTTCCTAGAGTTTGTCTAATTTCCAGCGGCGTATTGATAGATTCTGGAATTAGTGTATTTTGGTTAGGCTGGGTCGAAGTGACACCAGCATGTACCAAAGGCACTGATCGTTCCACCGGAATATGACCGGAATTAATTCTAACGTCCTTAACTTGCTCGACCACTGAGTCTGGTCGCGTTATACCTTCTTCTTCTAGAGTTGTTTTTTGTACTTTTCTTGTTCCCGTCGTCTGGGTCCTAGGATACGTTTCACCAGACCGAGTAACCGGCATGTATCATTGCCCAGTGATATTATCTGAACAGTTTGCAACAATCTGGGTCTGTTGATACTGTCAGTAAATCAAATGTTACTGGATATTTGCTTCTTACAACCCGCTTAGCACTCTAATGCCACTTTCTCACAAGTAACTCGTAATCAAATACTACTTTACCGCAGAGATTGTTAAACAGTTGCCACTTTCCCACAGATGGCGCCAAATGTTAAATGTAAAATGGGTTATAGGTTAAACTGATACCGATTAAGCGTTACTTTACGTTCTATTCAAATGCTTCTCTTTCACTTGGTTCCAAATCTTTAACCGCGATCGTTCTCTTGGCCACGTGGGTTCTTGGGAGTGGTAGGGGTCTGTTAGACAGAGGCCCTGTACTATTTTCCCAACTTTTCACACACTCATAAATACTCCATCACGTCTTAACTCAGTGGTTGATTCTGACTACTGACAACTATTCGGCATGCGGAAACTTATGACTTCTGGACTGAATCTGCTATAGTAATGGGGCAGAGGTCCTGTTCTGACTTATAACTAATAGAATACTCAACTTCATTAATTGGATACTACTCAATGTGCTGCTTCCGTGTGATAGATAGGTATACCGAACAATAATACAACAGACAGCTATAATCGAGATTACGCAAACTTATCGTATACCGACTCAAGCAACAAGTTCCTACCACAGTTGATTCATCACAAACTTACCAATGCTTCTGTTCACGTACAGACCTTTACCAATACAAGTTCTTCCTAAGATCGGAATCCTCAGTGAACACAGACTATTGTATCGAATCTGGTCACTTAACCGAAAAAATACTAAAATGCAAATGATTCACTTCGACCTTACACAGTCTCTCGTAGGATGATAAACCACACTATTTCGTGACGAAAAAGATCCAAAAACCGCGTATAACTTATCCCAAACAGATTCATAACACAAGACTACCGAATAGAACTCGGCACGATAGGAGGGATAGTAGAATAGTTAGATGCGAACAGAACAGAACAGAACTCAATATTCTCATCAACACCTCATACATGGTCTCAAACAAGATGCTCGCAATTTCCCAAATAGAATCAATAGAACAGACAGACAGAACACATACACACACAATGCTACACTTGCGATTTCCAAACACCTCGGTTCGAGACGTAATCAACCCACTCACTACATTACCCAACAGAAGCAGAGGCTCTTCCCAAAACTGCCGGTCTTTACCGCTTTCCTTTGTGCGCTTTAAATAGAAGTCTGCTACAATGTTTCCGCGAATCCACTTTTTACGGCACCTGTCTGGGTTCATCCGTCCTCGTTCGGCGGCCCTCTAACAAAGCCACTACCACAGTTTGACCCCCGCAGAGTACGACTACTTTCAAAGCCCGGCGAATACATTCGTGTACCAACCGGAGCACAATCTTCAGAACAAGCCAGGGCGGCACGCCTCGTCCCCGAAAGTTCATTGGCCGTAGAAACCATCTTTGTAGATTCCCCACCCCGCGCTACAGCTGTACAAACCTCAGTAGTCACTGAAGTACCGACCACCCCAACCGCTCCTCTCTCACCACCCGTCCATCCAGCCTCCCCTCTTCACCCTCCTTCCCCCAGACCAACACCTTCATTCGCCGGAGGTGTTGCAGAAATCGTCTTTACGACCACTCACCCCACAATTCCCGTACCCATTAGCCCTAGTCTACCCCCACCCACACCCACCTTTCTATCCAACCCATTCCTCCATCCATCTTTTCCATCTTTCCCCACAACTCCAAGACCCCTATTTCCATTCCCACCACCATTAACCTTCTCCCCCGTCTCACCTCCCCGACCCACTGTAACCCCTCTTTCCCCTTTCCACCAAGCTGCTCCAGCCAGCCCCCCTGTAAATTACCCCTCAACCTTTGTAAATCCCGTATTTACACCAGCACGAGCACCCACGATCACACCCATATTCACGGTCACCGCACTAGATACGTCTACTGACATGGACATCTCACCACCCACTTCACCATCACTTACTTCACTCACGGCACAAACACTTTTAGGCACATCACAATTTGCAACAATCACTACATCATCCACCTTCCCACCCCCATTCCCCATTCCCGTTGCATCTACACCAACTGCATCTTCATTTGGCACCCCATTAATACTATCACCCACTGTAGATAATGCATTTCGACAGATGTTCATGTGTATGACGCAAGTAAGAGATGAGTTCACATCTCTTGGTGATAATTATCAGCAGCTGCAGAGGACAACCAATGACTTACAGTCGAAGCTTAATTTATTGTCTATTGAGAATGCCTCTCTGAACACCCGCTACCAGGAATTACGCGAGGCTTATCACAAATTGGAACTAGAAAGCGAAGAGAAGACCAAGGAAGCCACTGCTGACCTGGATAATTTATTAAGAGCCCAGACAGTCCGCAATGCAACGCTAACACGAAACATGGGCTTACTACGAAGACACCTAGCAGCCGCCAAGGAAGAAAACCAGCACTTACAGGATCAGAACCGAGAAAACTTAGAAGCAGCGCTCGACCACCCAGACCAACCACTCAGTCCTAGCAGGTTCAAAGCCATTCCCTCAGACTCGATGAGGATGCTGCTAGAAGATCATGTACGATTGCTAGATGAATACGACCGCATGAACGAGGAGTTACAGAAACTCAAAGAAGATCACAAATTACTCCAGTTACGAGAACCGGCACACCAAGACATACCAGCACCTGTGGACCCCTCTCCTGACCTCTTAGAGGAACTCAACGCATTAAGGGCCCAGGTATCGAACCTTGAATCAAGGATTGCAGTATATGAAGCGCCACCAAGGCCAGATTCCCCACCTGAGCTTCTAGTTGAGGAAGAAACGGTCACCATTCCGGTGGAGGAAACGTTTGAAGAGGCGTACGAGCCATAACCCATCCCAGGCGGACGTGTCACGGCCGAGGGCCAGATGACGTACGAACTTCCGACCCCCGCGTGGATGAAGACTATTGAGGAACTTGGAACAACGCACTCAGCTAGAGTAGAGGCACAATTACATGCCATGGCGATGATAGAAGAAAGAATTTTACAATCTCCATTCTTTGCTCATTTGGCCCCGCGACGATACATATCTGGGCATGAGCTACAGTATAAACCGTATTTCATGTTAATGGCCGAATACCAGTTAGCCATTGAGAAAGAGACAGGTAAGAAACCATCGCATGCAACTCAATTCGAGGCAGATGATTTGCCACTAGATGCACAGAAAGGAAGCATCTATCAACCAGAGTGGCAAAAAGATTTACTAGAGCAGTATCCAGAGATGATGAGTACATGGGTAAAGGCACCTTTGCATTTGAAGTACAATCCGTGTTGGGGACCAGTGCCACGACGCCGCTCCTGGACTGCCTTTGCTATTAAGGTACAAAACAATAAGCAGTGCCAAGACTGGTTGAATTACCCCTATTTTAAGCCACCCATCGAGTTACCAATTGTTGGCTACATGATGGCTACAATTCGCCACTGGCTCCCTAGATTAAAGCATATGGATGATATAGCGGCGCATATGACTGTCAAAATCTTTGACATGATGCAAATGATTTTTAAAGTCTTCCGACGCGTCAAGGCACCACATGTCAACACCCCGGGCTTTGAGCATGGCAATTTCGATCTGGTATATGATATGAGTACAACGCCATCGCTACGAGTGTGTTATGTCTGGCACTGCAGAATAAAGTACCTACCGGCGTGCTACAAGCAGACATTCGAAGAGATGTTCACAACCGCCTTCTGGGAATACCATTCAGAGGTATTCATAAGCAGGCCTACACATTTATTACAATTATTTGCCTGTGAACGAATGGTCTATTCCGCATACTATCAGCTCCCGCCACTGGAAGAACCGCAACCAATCGACTGGGAAAAAATCGAGGCAGAGCTGGCCCGAGGCATTCGTATCTCCGAGCACACCCTCGCTCAAGACCTCCTACAGAACTATATCCGGCAGACCTCACAGCAAGGTTCTGTCAGGGACGACAGAAGCGACAGGGAGGGGGGTGTTGGAAGCAGCCAGAGGCACAAACGACACGGAAGCATGTAACGACGGAGCAGGGAGCCAGTCGAATCGTTTTTCAAATAATTATGTTTTCAAATACTTTCCAAAAACCTCCAACAGTGATTTTTATCACTATTGTAACATATGTAACATAGAAAACCCCATTTTGTAATCCATAGCTCCATTTTGTGCAAGCCGAGGAGTCCTCGAGCTTGAGGAGCTTAGGTAGAACAAGCGTATCAATTTTCTTTATTTTTAGACATCGTTTACCCTTCCAAATAGCATCTAGGACCTAATTTTTAACTATGCTGGTCACTAGATGTGAAACCGGTCAAAACTATTCTAGAAACTATAAAAAGAGCTAGAGAGCTCATTCTTGGGGTTAGCTTGTTTGAGGTTAGAGTTCTTTTGAGCTTGTAATAGTGTTCTTGAGTAATAGAGCTAATTTCTCACCTTCCATTGTGTCTTGCTTGTCTCTTCGTAGTGTGTGTGCATTTCTATGCTTCTCACCTTCACTCTCACTTCATCTCACATTCACGATCTTCATATCACTCCTATCCCTTCCGCGGATTGACATTAAAGAGGTGGAGCTTCTTAACGTGGTTCTCACCATTGTGCTAGAGCAACACATACATACATACATACATACATACATACATACATACATACATACATACATACATACATACATACATACATACATACATTACATACATACATACATACATACATACATACATACATACATACATGCATGCATACATACATACATACATACATACATACATACATACATCCATACATACATACATACATACATACATACATACATACATACATACATATATACATACATACATAACACACATACATGCATGTATGCATGCATATATACATTATTACATAAAAACATACATACACACATACATGGATGCATACATACATACATGCATACATACATAAATACATACATACATACATACATACATACATACATACATACATACATACATACACACAGTGCACACACATATGCAAATACATACATACGTACATTACATATGCACATGCATACATATATTCATGCATACATGCATACATATATACATACATGCCTGCATACATGCATGCATACATGCATACATATACACACACATAGAGACATACATACATACATACATACTTACTTACTTACTTACTTACTTACTTACTTACTTACTTACTTACTTACTTACTTACTTACTTACTTACTTACATACATACATACATACATACATACATGCATGCATGCATACATACATACATACATACATAGAGAGAGGTGCATACACACACATACATATATATGTACATACATACATACATACATACATACATACATGCATACATACATACATGCATACATACATACATACATACATACATACATACACACACATACATATGTACATACATACTGTTGCAGAGCTAAAGAGAGCACAAAGCAAAGAAAAAGACGGGCCCCAAAATTTTTCCGATTTGGACATCATATTCTTGTATCATAACCATTCTTGTAATATATTTTCCGTTGTAAATGCACTAGAGGAGTCCTCTAGATGCATCCCCACAGAAGATTAGAGATTTACCCATGTAAAATAGTAGGAAATTAGTCTTTTAGTAAATAAAGTGCCGGTCTCTTGTGTGAAAGGACCATTTTTAGGGCACAAGTATATAAGTCAAATGTGACTCTTTGTAAAGGACTTTTTGCCATTGTGAGAATAGAGAGCACAGAAATTCGAATTTGTGTCTTCTTCACTCTATATCTTCTTCTCTGTGAGCTTGTATGCATGTGTATTGCTTGAAAAGAGTGCTTGTGAGTGTTGTTTATCCATGAAAGTGTTTATTTGCTGTAGGTAAGGTGTGTGCGAAGTGTAGGAAGTGCTGAAGTGTAGGAAAGATTTCCCGCAACTCAGTATTTTGCTCATAACTTGAAGTAGGAGTGTCAGAATTGAGTGAAACCACTGCCATTGGATGCTTCTTCTCGAGAGCTTTGAAACGCATATGCTATTCGCTATATTTGGAGCTCGGAGCTGGAAGAAAAGTCCAAAATACTGACGGCTGCTGCACCAAGTATCGTGAGGCCATGACAACCAGTTGAAGCTTGTTTGGATAAGTCTTTGCCTTGTTTACACTCTTTGAGTAGTTCATTTGCATTGATCATCACATGATTGCATGTCCTCATACACTCGGCTAGGTTTGCATACTCTTTGGATTGATAATTAAAAGCGTGTATCCCCACTATATGCACTTGAGAGGGGATTGAGGTATAGTCTCTTTCTCCGCAAGTCCCTAAGTTGGTACTTAGGTCAACACACTTTTTGGCGCCGTTGCCGGGGAGTGACGAATCAAACCGAGGCATTCGTGTGATGGTAAGTAGCTTTTTTGCATTGAAGTAAGAGGAGGAGTGGTGATTTTCTCTTCTTTGGTAAGCCATTTTCAACCGCACTTGCTACTTCTCATTCTTGGAGTGTGTGTAGTGAGTTGTTAGTTTAGGGAAGTGAGTGGTAGGAGGAGAGTAGGAAGAGTGAGGGAGTAGACTAGAGTAGCTTTTACTTCTTGTCTTGTTGTTTCATTTTCAGTAGATAGGAAATCCCAAGTATAAAAGCCAAAAAGAGTCAGTTTATAAGTCACTTGTATCTTTGAGCAAGTATCGTGGAGAGCCATCGTCGAGTATCGTGAGCAGTTGTCAGAGATCGTGGAAGGAGTGTGGAGCTTTCTGAGTGTCGCAGAGCTAGTTGGGAGAGGTTGAGAGCTGAGAAAGAGTACAGGGTAAGCTCACATATCATTCTCTCAGCTCCTTTCCAAAATTCAAACTGTTTAGGAGCCAAACGATCTGCGTCAGGTATCGTTTAGGACTAACAGGGGTTTAAAAGTGTGACTTGAATGAAAAAGAGAGAGTGAGGGGTGGGTAGAAGAACTAGTAGAACAAGTGTATTGAAGCAAAATTTAAAAAATCTCTTTCAAAATTTGTCCAAGGGTCAAGTATCGTTTTGCTCCCGCTGTCGAGTATCGCGATACTTAGCAAGTACCGTTTTGCTCCTGTGGTCGAGTATCGCGATATTTCCCTCCTATCGGTATCGTTGCACTCAGAGGTCGTTTCGATCAGAGATCGGTATCGTTTGGCCCAGAGATCGTTTTGATCAAAGATCGCGATACTTACCAAAGATCGCGTATCGTTTTGTTCAGGTATCGTCGATCTTTTGGTTCAAAGATCGTATATCGTTTGGGTTAAGTATCGTGTATCGCTTCTCAGAGATCGTGATACTTACCAAAGATCACGTATCGTTTTGTTCAGGTATCGTCGATCGTTTGGTTCAAAGATTGTGTATCGTTTGGGTTAAGTATCGTGTCTCGCTTCTCAGAGATCGCGATACTTACCAAAGATCGCGTATCGTGTTGTTCAGGTATCGTCGATCGTTTACACTTCACAAGGTCGTGTATCGTTTAGGGGAAGTATCGTGTATCGTTTTCTCCCGAGTATCAAGTATCGTTCCCCATCAAGTATCGTTTTTCGTCAGGTATCGTGTATCGTTTGTAGACAGAGATCGAGTATCGTCTGGGATCAAATATCGAGTATCGTTTGAGCCCAAAGATCGTGTATCATTTTAGGCTAGAGATCGTGTATCGTGGAATCTGGAGTCAAGTATCGTGATCTGGAAAAAATTCTTTTTCAGTCATTTCCTAGCCAAAGTCTTCTAGAAATTCTGACCTTTAGTGAAGAATCCCAGAGGCTAGAGGGTTACAAGGGCTGATCAGAGTTGTTAGGTGGATGAACCTGAGATCCGGAAGAACCCTAGGAAGCCGAAGAAGTGTAATCTCTTCTGTAGGTAGTGTAGCAGAGCAAAGTAACCGTTCACATTATTCAGAGACCTCCAGTGAGTCAGAGGACAAAATTCCCATGGCTTCGGAGGATATGCAGAACACAGTACCCATGATTGGCATGATGTCAATCATTGAGGGAGAGTACAGGACCTCCTTGGAGTACGTGAACACCAACCAAAATGAGATCCCTATTTATTTGGATGGTCTAAACAGATCAGTGGCCAGGTTAAAGAAAGCGTCAGAGGCTTATATAGTGCCTAGACCAGCAGTCAAGTATGTAGGAGGTTTTTACATGGACAAAAGAGATATCCAATATATTGTCACGGAGCACCTGGAAAACATTAATGAACATGGTGAAGATAATAATGCTTCAAACTTAAATGGAGGTGGGAATGAAGAGCAAGTAACTACACCTAGAGGGAGATCTGCTGTAGCTAGGATATGGAGGGGAGACCTGATTCCCCAAGACGACTCCCTAATGGATGTGTATTTGATCAATGGGATAGAGCATCTTCTTAGAGCACATTCTTCAATATGGGAGGCTGCCCCTAATCCAGTCACCATCTATGAGTTACAAGATCCTGATTTCCCCACCATCATCACATATCTGGATAAGAATCAGAGAAGATATTGGCCCTTAACAAAAGCGGAAAGAGCTGAGTTGAAATATCAGAATATCCCAGTGTTTCCCCCTAGGGACCAAGCCACTACTTCAAGAAACCCACTTGGAACATCCCATAATGATTCATGTCAACAGTCGGGCCAAACACAACAAACACGACAAACCCAAATCCCAGTCAGACCACATGTGCAGTTTGCAATGCCTGCAAATAACCCTAATTACCAACCCCAACCAACTATTGACCCAAGACATGGAATCCACGCTCCAGTCAGACCACCAGTAGCCAGAGGACCAGGCATACCAATAGGAAGACCAATTTTCCCAGTAATGCCTAGACCACCCGAAGCAGGAAGAAGATTAAGGCCAATTCAAGTTGCCAAATGCATGAGAAACCACTATGATGGCTCTAGTGAACCCTACAATCATATAGCTGAATTCAAACAAGTTATCAGAGCCAAATAGGTAGAAGACTTCTTGATCCAATATGAGTCCTTTGGTCTTACTTTGTCAGACACTGCGTTAGCATGGTTTCAGCCATTGGACCCTAATACTTTTCAAAACATGGAACAAGTCTACCAAAAAATGATTGAGGAATTCACTAAGTCAGGAATTAAAAACAATTCTTCATCATTGATCCATAGCTTTAAGCAAGCCCCTACCGAATCAGTAAGATTTGCCGCAAGAAGATTCAAACAGTATGTGGACAGATGCCCAGTAGAAGAGAGACCTACCCAAAATAAAATGGTATCATTATTTTTGGAAGGATTGTTGAACGGATCTTTGAGATCATTGGTATATGTAAAGAGAGTTCAGACTTTGCAAGAATGTATGAAGGAATGTATAGACCTAGAAGACAACCTAGCAGAGGACCTGAAAATACCTCAAGGTAGCTTGAAAAGTGAAGATTCGGCCAGTAGCACATCAATCCCTAAAAACAATGTAGAGGAAATAGCCGATTTGGTAGCAAAGAAGTTGAACGTTCAAGGACAGAGGAACTACTCCAATAACCCTATGAGAGTACCCATGCTCAGAAGATGTATGCAGTGCGGAGGTGATCATCCTTCTCACTTATGTACTAGGGGAGTAGTCCCACCACCTGCTTATGCTTATAATAGACCCACTGTCCCAGGATCTCTACATATTGTAGTATAGAACAAAAATATACAAATCACAGTACAGAAAATTGCCCTTACAATAGGCAAGCGAGACCAGCACAGCCATACATGAGACCTTATGGATACCCTCAGAGAGATCAAGGAGGTGAAGCCTTTAGATATCCCACTTATCAGTCGCAGGCACCAGTGCCACGACCATATGCGTATCAAGGATACACCCAACCACAACCAGTAGTAGGACAACAACCGCCCCATCCTCAGAACGTTGTCCCAGTCAAGAGAGCTCAACCTGAAGAAAATCTAGAGAGAGCAATAGTCCCAGCCACACCTTTGGTTAGTAATGAATCATATGACTCATCATATGACCATAGTCAAGGAGCATATCCCTCTTATGAGAGCTCACTGATAGAATATGGACAAACATACGACCCATACGCTTATGACATAGAAACACAAGATAGCTCGTATGGATATGAGCAGGATTATGTGCCAATGATGTACACAGCTCCTAGAGCAACCGTACCACCCCGAACCATGAATAGACCGCCTGTACCCAGAGGATCATGTTACAGATGTGGAGGTGATCACTACATCAGAGAATGCACATTGCCAAACCCACCACCACCACAACGAGTCTGGGAAGGCTACTGTAGTGATTGTGGTAAGGAACACCTTTTTAGAGATTGCCCCAAGAACCCCAACAAGGTCACATCCAACGTGCAAATCAATGTGATAGAAGTAATCGAGTCATCAGGGAGCGATAAGGAATATACTGTACCATTGAAGGCAATAACAAGAGCCAAAGTTAGAGAGGCCCTAGAAAAACCTGAAAAACACGATCAAAGTAGCCCAGAATTGAATACACCCACACCACAGAGAGTGGAAGACTCGGAAGAGCCTGAAAAAAGTGTTGTAAGTAAAAGAACCCAACGATGGAAGAACCGTAGAGATAGAATAAAAGAAAAGAAGTTACTGTAGAAGAAGGAAAATGAGAAGAGCAAACAAAACCCAAAAGAGGAAAATGAAGAAGAAAATAAAAATGAAAAGTACAAAAAAGAAGAGGTAGGATCAGTGTTAGCAGATCCCATGCTTGAAGAATTAGCTATGTGGATTCAGGCATACAAGGCACGAATAAGAGCCGGACCGACCATCGAACAACATGAAAGAGAATATCCTAGAGGTGACCTAGAGAAAGAGAGGTTGGAGATCTGCAAAAAATTGATAGAAGTTGCTCAACAGACCTTAGAAAAACCTGTATTGCCATTGCCCAAGACCCGAATTCTTGAAAGAGAATTCCAAGAGTGCATCAACACCAATGACCATGAAAAACCTGAAGTAAGTAAGACACTTAATGGCAATTATTGTGAGGAAAAAAGGGAAGGATCCGTTGTTCCCGAAGTAGAAGGAGAATGGCCTAAAGATTTGTGGGCTAGAGTCCAAGAAGACAGATGGAAGAAAGTAGAAGGAATTGAACCACCTTTTGAAGAGATAGAAGCAGAAGAGGAAATGGAGGATTCACTACCTGAATTAAATTCAGAAGAAATTTTACCAATGGATCCTAGTGACAAAGGAGATGATGGAGTAAAGGAATTGCCCAATTACACAGGGGAGTACGAACATAATTCTGAATTGTATTGCATCCCCTCAATAAGGAAAAAAGAACCGAACCCATCAGTCCAAACAGCGGACATCATACAACACCTTAAAAAAGTAAAAATCCCTTGTACACTAACATTAGAGGAATTGTTGAAGGTTAAACCACATTTGAAGGAGAAATTGACCAGTCAATTGGAGGTCAAGACTAGAGAAAAAGAGATGTCTGATGAAGTAAATACTATAAAGATCCCAGTGGATAAGGTAGGAGATTTTAGTGAGGGAGATGAAGGAAACACTTGCCTTCCAATTACCTTTAGGGGTTATACAACCAAAGCCATCTTAGATTCAGGAGCTGGTGTAGGCATTGCTACTAGAGAAATCTGGGAGAAATGGGGAAAACCAGCTTTAAGACCAACGCGTATGAAAATACAAATGGCTGACGGACACACAGAAAGACCCTTGGGATTATTGGAACGAGTAGTTTTCACCACATGCGGAGTTGAATTTGAACACACCTTAGCAATATGTCAATTTGAAAGGCCAAGCAATTATGAAATGATATTGGGGAGACCTTTCATGAGACAGTTAAAGGTTGTGCAAGATTGGGGAAAAGATGCAGTATACCTTCAACATGAAGGAACCACCACGAGAATAAATCTCCACACTTATACATATCAAGATGTTCCTCCCTTACAATGGAATCAAATTCACAAGGAGGAAGATGATCATTCAATTCACAGCATAAGTTCTAGTGACCAATCTTGGATGAACGAGGACACACATCTATGGATATGCCAAACTGCCAAAAAGGAAGAGGATAGGAGAAAAGGATGGCAGCAAGGGCAAGGAGTAGCTAGGTCTGTACAAGATCCAGCTTACATGCCTCAAGTCTTTTTAGATGAAGAGTTTGAACCTCATGGCTGGATGGAGATTTTAGCGACCCTTGATGTATGCGTGAATGAAGAAGTGATAACCATGAAGGAATGCATTGACGAAGAAGGATATGATGTTAGTCTCTATGTAGTAGTTCTTCAAGAGGCTGAAGAAGGAGAAGTGATAGAGAAAGAATGGAAGGAGGACTATGAGAGCATTGAAATGGAGCCAGAACCAATGGAACCTGAGGATGAAGATCAAAAAATAAGCATCACAGCTAATGAAAACAACCAAGAGCCTACACAGAAAGAAGAGCTGGAGTTAGATAAAGAGCCAGAAGGTGAAGAAAACAAGCCACAAGATCAGTTTGAAGTGCCCGCTCACTTCAAGAAATATGAAGTAGAAGAGAGAAAAATTGCTATTCAAATGCCTAAAAGAGAGGCACAGCCGGGAATAGCATATGACAATAAAGAACAAACCAAGAAGATAGTAGTAACGTTAGAAGAAGGAGAAGAACGATGTACTTTCATAGGACAAGATGTCTCCATAGAGGAAGAACAAGAGTTAATACGCCTCATACGAGAATATCGGGATGTTTTTGCCTGGACCTATAAGGACTTGAGAGGAGTAGATCCATCTATTTGTGCCCATAGAATTCCCATGACATCCGAAGCCAAACCTTCTAAACAAAGACCATATACATATAATGATGTGTATTCAGCAAAGATAAAGGAAGAGATAGACAAATTGTTAGATGCTGGATTCATATACGAGATTGAGCACACGGAATGGGTGTCACCTTTGGTGGTTGTACCGAAAAAGAATGGAAAGTTAAGAGTGTGCATCAATTTGAAGAAAGTAAATGCCGCGACCATAAGGGATAGTTATCCATTACCAATTACAGATCATCTCTTGGAAAGGGTGGCAGGAAAGGAAGTCTATAGCTTTCTGGATGGCTTTTCAGGGTATAATCAGGTAGCTATTGCTCCTGAGGACCAACATAAAACAGCGTTCGCAACTGAATGGGGAGTATACGCCTTTAGAGTCATGCCTTTTGGTCTAACTAATGCCCCAGCCACCTTCCAAAGATTGATGTGCCATGTATTCAAAGAATTCCTAAGAAAAAGTATGGAGGTCTACGTGGATGATCTTTGTACTTATTCAGCTATACGATCAGAACATATCCCCGAGCTAGAAAAGATCTTTGCTAAATGTCGACAGTATCGAGTATGCCTTAACCCAGAAAAATGTGTTTTCATGGTTAGACAAGGGAAAATATTAGGGCATATTGTCTCCAAAAATGGAATCTCAACTGATGAAGACAAAATTAGAGTAATTCTGGATTTACGAAGACCAAAGACGGCTAAGGAAGTTCAAGCATTTATGGGACATTGTGGATACTATCGAAGATTTATACATATGTATGCCATAATTGCTAGAACTCTCTATGCATTATTGACTCAATTTAATTGGACCAAGGAATGCGAGAGAGCCTTCAATGAGTTAAAGAATCGATTGAGTTCAGCACCAATCCTTCGAGTACCTAACTGGAATAAGCCATTTCATATTCATGTGGATGCTTCCAAGTTTGCCATTGGTTGCATCTTAGCTCAACCTGCCGATACAAGAAAACTAGACCACCCTATAGCCTATGCTAGTAGACAATTAAATCAAGCAGAACGCAATTATACCACCACGGAGAGAGAAGGCCTAGGGATGGTGTACGCAGTCAAAAAGTTCAGACATTACCTGTTGGCAAACAAATTCAAATTCTTCATTGATCATCAAGCCCTACTGTACCTAGTCAACAAGCCTTGTAATACAGGACAACTAGTACGATGGTTTTTATTGCTAATGGAGTTTGATTTTGAGGTAGTAGTCAAGAAAGGAAATACTCACATAAGAGCAGATCACTTATCAAGAATGACCCATGGAGAACCACCCTTAGGAGTACCTGATGATCTGCCAGATACATACCTATTTAACCTGGAAGTATGTCCCCAATGGGCAGAAAAGTTGATCCCTATACTTACACATGGACCGAAAGATGGGATCACACCAAACCGAACCCAAGACCTTTGGAAGACTAAAAACCTTCATATCATTGCGGGAAGTTTGTATCACCAAGATTCAAGTGGATTGTTAATGAGATGTGTAGAAGAAGAGGAACAGGAAATGTGGCTTCAGAAAGCACATGTAAACCAATGGAAAACTCATTTGAATGCAAACGGAACATGGCAAACCCTGAAGAGGTTAGGCATATATTGGCCGACCATGCAGAGAGACACACATAATTATGTGTCAGCGTGCCAAATTTGTCAGGAACAAAATCCAGATGAGAACTCAACTCTATGCTATTCCACAATAGCACCGAGATGGAGCATGCCTCTAGTAAAGTTCTTGAAAACTCAAGAATACCCAGAAGGAGCTACTTCAGCAAGGAAACGTGCACTTGTAGAACAAAGTAAGGATTATGCCATTATAGGAAAACAACTTTTTAAACGAGGGAGAGATAACCAATTAAGAGTGTGCATTCACGAAGACGAATATCTTTCTGTTTTAGAGATGGCCCATACAGGAGCTACAGGAGGGCACTTCTCTGCAGATAAAACAGCAAAAATGATCCTCTTTGCTGGAATGTGGTGGCCAACTCTACACCAAGATGCCATGACATATGTGCAACGATGTGATACTTGCCAACGGACAAAATATCCAATTAGAAGAGATGAAATGCCACTTAGACCCATGATGAGTGCCAGAGCTTTCACGAAATGGGGAATAGACTTCATAGGACCTATTAGCCCACCATCGAAAGGATCCCATGCCGAATATATAATTGTAGCCACAGACTATCTGACCAAATGGGTTGAAGCCAAAGCAACCAAGAAAAATGACGCAAGAACCACGGCTAAGTTTCTCTTTGAGAACATTTTCACTAGATTTGGACTACCGATAGAAATTGTGAGTGATAGAGGTACGCACTTTGTGAATGAAGTCATAGAAGCTCTACTGAATGAATTCTTGGTAATTCATAAGAAATCAGCTCCTTATCACCCACAAGCCAATGGACAAGCTGAGAGTTCGAATAAAATCTTATGTACAGTTCTCACAAAAATTGTTAACGATGGTAGATCAGATTGGGATAAACAATTACATCATGCTTTATGGGCATTTCGAGTAGCCTATAAAACCGCCATAGGCACTACTCCTTTTAACTTAGTATATGGACAAAATGCCATTTTGCCAATTGATTTCTTAATTCCCACTCTCAGAGTAGCAACCACTTATGAGTGGACGGGACATGAACTATCAGCTCAATTGGATCAAATAGAAAAACTTCACAAAACTAGGTTACAAGCAGTAGCAGGCATTTATGCTGCTAAGAGGCGACAGAAAGCATACTTTGATGCTCACATTAAGGACAAAAAGTTGAAGGAAGGTGACTTAGTCTTGGTATATACCTTGAAACAACACGCTAAGAAGTTGCAGAAGAGAGGATATGGCCCATTAATCATCAATCGTATATCGACAAGTAGAGCCATCAGCTTAGCAACCATAGATGGAGATGTATTACCAAACTACATCAGCGGATGTAGAGTAAAAAAATATCTAGAACCATTGACCAAAGAAACAATGTCTCGATTAATCAAAGGCAAGAATCGACGTATTGAGGAGGAAAGGATACGAGAAGAAGCGAGACAGGAAGCCCTAGAACGAATTAAGAAACAGAAAGAGTGGATGAGAGAGAGAGATGAGAGATATCGACTAGGAGAAGAACTCATCCCAATGGCTGATTTTAGAGCCAATCAAAGCGTAGGTTCACAGAGAACGCAACCGTATTTAAATTTGGGAGCAGGTAAAACGGAGTACCACTTGGTGGATGCTCTCATTGACACAGGAGCTGCCATAAGTTGTATCAAACTTTCTTTGACCCAGAAACTCAAAGAGGAAGTACGCCCATCGATGGCACAGTTGATAGGAATAGGAGGAACGATTACTCAATGCATGGGTGAGATCACCTTACCTCTGCATCTTGGCAACAACACTATGGAACAAAAGCTATTAGTGTGTCATGATTAGGATTTACTTGAAGATATTGTGTTAGGTCAAGATTGGATTTACGAATATGAGGTGACCATTCAATTGGCTTTAGGATACATCTCTGCCAGGATAGGACATCGTGATGTATTTAGTTTGTTAGACGAACGACCAATCAAACCTGTAAGCATAGATCCAAAAGTTTATCCCAATGAACAAAGTCAGGAGTGTATGTTCACTAGCACTATAGAAACCCCATCGTCAAGTACTATATGTATGGACACTTTGATTCCTGCTTGCATTTCATCTTCTAGTGTGACAAGTCACAAGAGTGTCAATCTATCTGAAACCAACCTCAGTGAAGCACCATGCATAAGAGAGACCAGTACTCTGGGTGATTCAAATTCTATACCTATTAAAATATACCCTATTCCGTACACTCAACAAGCTTGGATAAGGAAAGATCAAGTGAAGGAATATCTTCGACGACAGAAGCACTATCGACATCGGAGCAACCAAGCAAGTAACAAAGCAGATAATTTTGAGCAGCAAAGACAACAACGAAGTGCTACAATTTGGATCCCAAGGAAAGTAATAGCCGCTCAACCGGATCGATCGCAAATATGGATTCCTAAATCATGCGCTCCAAAGAAGCTAAACCAAAACGAGGAACCTCAGCATAAGAAGAATCAACAAATTCTACAAGCAAAACAGCCACAGAAGAATAGCTATTGGAAGAAGAAGGAGTCTGCAGACGCAATACAAGCCAATTTGAGATCCCCAAAACAGATAAAGCAGACTTACTACAGGAGAAGAACCACATTTACCAAGAAGGTGGAGAATACACTACATTCCACGAGAATGAAGCAGATTTGGGTACCGAAAGACAAGACAGACTGCATACATCAAACAACTACTTCCGATTGCACACATATGGAGTTGTCAGAACCTAAAGTATGCATAGTAGGGCCACATTACAAGGCCAAGCATTCGGCACATCTTTCTTCTATTTCAGGATAGTCAAGCACATTTTCCTCTTGGGAAATAGGAGAGCGTTTGTACATACATTAAGAAAATTACTCCAAAAATAATAATTGCTTCGGCTATAAACTAACTTTTCTGTTTTCCTTTTCAGATAAAAATATGAAAATATCTAAAAATGTGAAAAATCCAGGTATTACCTTTCTCACACCCACGGGAGAGGGACGACACTATTCACTCGGAGCAATATGACAAACAACTAAAGGAGGAGTTTTGATAATATATGGCCACTAATTCATACTCTATATTGAGTGCAGATGGCGTCTACTACTTCTGAGGCTACACAAGAGGAAGAGGTCCAGCTTCTTCCATTGGAATCAGTAACAAAAGTAAGAGGCCATTGGTTTCGTGATGACCAACCAGTTTCAAAACTTATTTTCATGGCAACTATCAAGATTATGGATAGGGATCATTACTTCCCTATTATGTCTCAAGATTTCAAGACCATAATCCAAGGTTTACCGCATATTGAAGATGTATGGAAGCAGGCAGGCCTAGAGGCATTTCTCAAATTGCCAATCTATGTTCCAGATTTTCAGAGGTGTGCACAAGTAATGAATACCTTGCAACCTGCTGCAACAAAAATATCAGTTCCAGAAGCACGGGTATTGGATAAAGTAGGGACATGGAAGACCATGCAATTCACTCATGAACTGATCAGTAAAGCTTTTGGATGGAATCAAGAAGGAATTACTAGTGTCAAAGAGGAATGTCATGATCCTAAGAAGAGATCCTTTGTGGAGATTAACAGAATAGACCTCGAAGACGATGTCCGTCTTGTGCACCAGCATTTCTGTTTCCCTAATATGCACAGATACACGGCACCACAAAAGATCATAGTACAACTACTATCACATGCCATGAGACAAATTGGGAACAAGGTGAATCTGACAGGGTATGTCCAAGAAAGACTATTTGAAGCCAGAAGAAGTGGGGACAGAAGAAGTTCCTGAATGGGAGTTCAGCTTTAACGTTACTCATATATGAAGCCCTTGACATGAAAAATTGCTTACGGGAGATGCCGACATCAGAAGGGCTAGCCAAGTATGCAAAATCCGCTACAGTCCCTAAGAAAAAGAAAGCAATTGTTATGGTTGAAGCAGCTGGAACCAGCTCACAAAAACCCATGAGGGGTACAAAGCGTCTACGGGAGGAGGAAGCCCAAGCTACACCACAATCAAAGCGAACACATCTATTACCAAAGATCACGACGGCTCAAATGCCTATTACTAGGAGAGATCTTTCCGCTGCCCTAGCAGAGACACATCAATATATGCAAGGGCAGGTAAACTTGAATATTCAAGGTCATCATTATAGACAGGCAAGTCAAGAGAAACAACAACGGAGTACAGAGAAGATTCCTAAACAAGCTGGAAGATACAAAGAGCTGGGCATAGATGATTCTAGTACCAATACGGAATCCAGTCCTGAAAACGACACTCTGGATACTGATATAAGAACAGAAACTCAAGAAGAAGAATGGAATGAAATTAATCAAGTGGAAGTGACGTCGGACAACCAAGAAAAGGAAAAGAGAGTAGAAGAATCTATTGAACCTGAGCATGTAATTCAATTGAATGACACTACAAAGATCAGCATCAAGGAAGATACAACCTGTGTTACATATGTAAAACCACCTATCAAAGAGGAAATCCAAACTCCAGTGAACGTGAATTCGGAGGAGCTACAAAACCAAGAACAAATTGTGATCGAGGTGCCAGATGATACACCTCAAGGAAATCAAGAAAACATGGTGGCTGAGCAGAGGATCCAGCTTCAGATCAGGCAGCCCCATGACACTACATTACATGTGACACAAGGCAAAGATGTCACAACCGGAGAAGAACCGAGTGTACCAAAAACATGGCTAAATGTGGATGTTGCTCAGCTGAAACCTGTAATAAAACAAATGATTCAGACAGCCATGGATACACAACAGCAAATGATGGACATAGATGCAGACTATGATAGAGCAATGCGAGAAAAGAATCAATTCCAGATAATGAGCGGACAACTGTCATCACAGCTCATCCAGGCACAAAAGGAGATAACGGTCAAAAGCAATGAGTTGCTCGAAACAAAAACGCAATATGAATCATTAATCATTCAGCATCACCAACTATAAGAGAAGCTCGTGAAATTACAAAAATTACATGATGCAAGCGAGGTTGACAAAGAAAGAATGAGGGCTAGAAGTACCTTGCTTGAGACACAGCTAAAATTATACATGGAAGAAAATGACACCTTGAGAAGCAGAAACAAAGAATTAATGAAATCATTATTATATGATCAACCGATCGAGCAACAGGAATCCTCAGAAACCAAAGAAAGAGAATTAAGAGAGCAGATAGCACAACATGCAGATTTGCTGAGACAAGAGCGTGCAATGAGAGAAGAATCAGAACGGACGCACAATCAAGAAATCAATGAATTAAAAAAGCAGTTAAATACAGCACATGGAAAACTTGCAACAAGCTACAGTGAAAACATGGATAATGTGGCTGAAATCGGAAATGAGTTACTTGCAACAAAAGATGCACTCAAGGCAGCCATGCAAGAAGTACAAGAGAAAGATGAATGCATAGCACAATTAAAGACTCAAATACAAGAGAAAGCATCAATCGGGACACCAATAGAGCCAATAAAGGAAAATCCTACTGACGAGGTAGAGGTAAGCCCTCCATCTCATCCGATCTATAATTCTCCAATACATGAGCAGATGGCGGATATACATGATGATCATCCGATGCCATACACTGCAGAAATAAGTTAGAAGGAACGGGCACTAGTGGTGTCCCAATTGACGGAGAATTTTGAAAATGAAGTCATCAAGGTAATGAAAGAGGCCAAAATCAAAGGTAAAGACCTGGACAAGATAATGAAGCCTTTCAATATTCCATACGGATTATTGAAAGAGAAAACGAGACGATACATAAAGAAGACCACAAAGAAGAGTCCCGATGAGCAGCTCAATTTTACACAAGACACATTCACATACAGCCAAGAAGAGTTCGAAGCTGCACAACCAATTTGGAGGAGAAAATTTTTGGAGAAACATCCCACACTACGGGTACATTGGCAAGCAGCACCTTATTTATTACAGGTAAACCCTTCATTTTGTCCTATACCACGCAGAAGGGATACCAGAGAATTTTTGGATATGCAAAAGAATGGCACTATAAATAAACAGTGGCTGAATTATCCTATGCTTCTGAGCCCGCCACATAACTACTTGCCAACAGAAGAATATATGATTAAAACCATCGAATTTTGGCTGCAAAATTATGCGACGGTCCCTGATTTAACCATCAAAATGACCAATAAAATACTTAGCATGATACTTACAGTTTTGAAAGTCTTCAAGCATGGGGCCTACACTTTTTTGAATTTCATCGGCATTAACCAGGGCACAGAAATCCTCATTTTTGATCTATCAGTTATGCCTAGCCGCCCCACAATAATGGCGTATTATTCCAGATTAATGTTCTTGCCAAGTGTATATATGCAAACTCTTGAAGAAGCATTCTTTACAGGATTTTTTGAGATTGATTCAGAAATTTTTTTGAAGATGTCATCAAATTTAAATGCCAGATTAGTGGCATATGAACTTAGCTTCTTCGCAGATCACAGACAGCCACCCAATGACGGTGTGAAGGCAGAACAATGGAAACAACTCATGATACGTGAAGCCAATCTGCTAAATGATATAGAGCAAAAAGTATATAAAACATATGCCCGTCGCTTATCAAAGCCTATCGGGGATGACAGAGTCCAGGAGGGGGGCAGTGTTGAGGGAGAATCAAGTAAAAGAAAGAAAAGAAGAAGACAACGAAAGAAGCAGCTTCACTAAAAAGAAATATCTAAAGACATATCTCTGCAGGAAGCCCCGCAAGGGCACACTTCAGGCAACAATGCGAATCATCCAGGTCCTGCACGGTGGAAGAAAGTAAACAGGCTCAAAGCAATACAACGGGGTCACATGTTTGCAACCAGGACAAATCAGAGAACAACAAGCAAGATATAGGTCACTGGTGGCGTGCGTGGCAACCCAACTGAATACAGCAACCCAGATATGTGATATACGGAATACCAAGGGGCAAAAACAGAAGCAAAGGGCATAGATCGGACAAAATAACAAATTCTCTAACGGTCCTTATTGCTTCTTCGACCACTGGGTGCGTGTATTCAGAACTCTTAAAGTAAGCCAAAAACAGAAGCAAAGGACAAACCTCGGATAAGATACCCAATTGTCTAACAGTCCTTATTGCTTCTTCAACCACTGGATGCGTGCAGACAACAAACCGAGGACAAGAGGCAAAGCCTGTCAAGGGACGACAGAGACGAAGAGGGGGAGAGTGTTGCAGAGCTAAAGAGAGCATAAAGCAGAGAAAAAGATGGGCCCCAAAATTTTTCCGATTTGGACATCATATTTTTGTATCATAACCATTCTTGTAATATATTTTTTGTTGTAAATGCACTAAAGGAGTCCTCTAGATGCATCCCCACAGAAGATTAGAGATTTACCCATGTAAAATAGTAGGAAATTAGTCTTTTAGTAAATAAAGTGCCAGTCTCTTATGTGAAAGGACCATTTTTAGGGCACAAGTATATAAGTCAAATGTGACTCTTTGTAAAGGACTTTTTGCCATTGTGAGAATAGAGAGCACAAAAATTTGAATTTGTGTCTTCTTCACTCTATATCTTCTTCTCTGTGAGCTTGTATGCATGTGTATTGCTTGGAAAGAGTGCTTGTGAGTGTTGTTTATCCATGAAAGTGTTTATTTGCTGTAGGTAAGGTGTGTGCGAAGTGTAGGAAGTGCTGAAGTGTAGAAAAGATTTCCCACGACTCAGTATTTAGCTCATAACTTGAAGTAGGAGTGTCAGAATTGAGTGAAACCACTTCCATTGGATGCGTCTTCTTGAGAGCTTCGAAATGCATATGCTATTTGCTATATTTGGAGCTCGGAGCTGGGAGAAAAGTCCAAAATAGTGACGGTTGCTGCACCAAGTATCGTGACGCCATGACCAACAGTTGAAGCTTGTTTGGATAAGTCTTTGCCTTGTTTACACTCTTTGAGTAGTTCATTTGCATTGATCATCACATGATTGCATGTCCTCATACACTCGGCTAGGTTTGCATACTCTTTGGATTGATAATTAAAAGCGTGTATCCCCACTATATGCACTTGAGAGGGGATTGAGGTATAGTCTCTTTCTCCGCAAGTCCCTAAGTTGGTACTTAGGTCATACATACATACATACATATATACATACATACATGCATGCATGCATACATACATACATACATACATATATGCATACATACATATACACACACATATACAAACATACATACATACATACATACATACATGCATGCATGCATGCATACATACATATGTACACACACACACCCATATACACACATACATACATAGATACACACATTCATACATACATACATGCATAGAGACATGCGTACCTATGTACATACACACACACATACATACATAAATACATGCATACATACATACATACATACATACATACATACATACATACATACATATGTACATACATGCATGCATGCATACATACGTACATACATACATACATACATACATACATACATACATACATACATACATACAAGCATAATGTATGTACATATCTCCCCTTCCTCTTCCATGGTTACTAGCACTTTCTTGGTTTGTTCCTTATTATCGTAAGCCTCTCCTTCTTTGGCTTCTCTCTTGGGCATTTGAATAGCTATCTTTCGTGCATCCACTTTGTATCTTTTGAAATGTTTTAGAACTTTGAAGAGATCTAGTGGTCACTCTACTCTATCTAGCATTTCCTCAGTGTCCTCTCTCGTTGGGACCGCTTCTACCGTAAACACTTTTGGTGTCTCCTTTTCATTGTTCACCCTAATCTCTTCTAAATATCGTTCCTCTGAATCGAATTCTGGGTCCATCTCTATGCTTTCATAATCCTCCCTCCATTCCTTTTCCAGTAATTCTCCAGCTTCCATTTCTTGAGGGATTACCATGTAAAGATTTACATCATATCCTTCTTCATCCACACACTCGTTCATGGTTAGTACTTCTTCATTTACACACATATCGAGGGTGGCTAATATTTCCATCCATTGTGTGTGGTTCGAATGCTTCATCTGGGAAGATTTGAGGCATGTACATTGGATCATCTATGGGTTGGTAATTCTGATGCCCTATTGGCCATAACTGGGTTTTGTTTTCTTCTCTTTTGGCCTCTTTGCACATCCATGGCTGAATATCTTCATTCATCCATGATTGATCACTTGATCCTGTGCTATGAATGGACAAGTCATCTTCTTCTTGGTGGACTGGGTTCCATTGTAATGGGATCCATCCCTACACAAAAAGTTGTGTAAATTTATCTTCATAGTTGTCCCTTGGTCTTGCAAATACAATGCATCTCTTCCCCAATCTTGTACTACTCTAAGTTTTCTCGTGAATGGTCGTCCCAAAATCATTTCATAATTACTGGCTTTTCTAAATTGACATATAGCTAGAGTGTGTTTGAACTCTACTCTATAGGTGGTCAGTTTAATTTTGTCTAGTATTCCTAATGGCCTTTCCATGTGATCGTCTGCCCGTTGAAGTTTCATGTGCATTGGTCGTAGGGCTGGATTTCCCCATTTTTCCCAAATCTCTTTGGTGGCTATGCCTACACCAACTTTGGCATCTAAGATGGCTTTGGTCATATATCCGTTAAAAGTGATGGGTAGGCATGTATTTCCTTCATCTCCCTTACTAAATTCTCCAACTTTATCGATTGGGATTTAAATGTTTGACAGATATTTAGCTTCTTTCTTCTCATTCGTGGGTTCTCCAGTTTCTATTCTCAAGTGCTCGGCTAATTGCTTCCACAATTGTGGCTTAGCTCATATTAATTCTTCTATTGTCAACAAGCATTGTATTTTAGTTTTCTTGAGCTCTGATAAGTTGTGTGATGTCTTATCTTGTGACCTTTTCTCCTTGCCCCGGATCATAGGAGGATGGAATACTACTGACCTTCTCTCGTATTCTCCCATATAATTGGGTAGTGTGGAAATGCTATTTGATTCTTCCCTGTTTTGGTCTAAGATGGATGCTTCCTCATATACCTCTTCTAAGTTTGGTATAAGTTGATTTTCCCAAGTGTCTAATTCTTCAAAGCGTGGTGGAGAGTTTGCATTCTTTTTCCACTATTCTTCTTGAATCCTGGCCCACGTCTTGTGGCCAATCAACCTCTAGTTTTGGAATTACTAAAATCTGTTCTTCCTTGTTGTTCTACCAGTCGTTTTCACTATTCTCCCCTTGTTGTGTCTTTACTAGTTTTTGAGTGTTATTTTCTAAACATTCATTGAACTATTTTTTTAGGTATCCTTGTTTAGGATTGGGGTAGTTTGTTCTAGTGTGGTTTGAGCTATTTCTATGAATTTCCTACGTATTGCCAATCTTTCCTTCTCCAAGTCTCCTTGAGGATAGAGTTTCTCATGTTGCTCTATGCTCGGTCTGGTCGTGATTCTAGACTGATAAGCCTTCAACCACATATCCAAATCTTCTAGCACTGGGTCTGCTAAAATTGATCCCAGATCGACTGGCTTCGATGCTTGGATCATCTAATGAGTGTTTCCTTGTGCCTCTAGTTCTTGAGCTTTCTGTTGGAAGTCAATGTCCTCATTGGTCCAGCAATTAAATTCAACAATTGTAGCTCTATATAAATCTTCCAGGCGGATGGAATGCTGATATATAGATTCCATTCTATATACTTCTATGGAAAGCTCATGGGCGCGACATCCATATAGTAGAGTCTTTCTAGACTCTTGTACAACAAAGCTAACGGGTGGACTTGGTTTAGCTCATCGTTCTTTAAGCTCCCTCAGTAGACTCGGGTTCGAATCCCGTTAAACGCAACGCGAAGACGGATTTTTTTAGTACTTTACTTTTGGGAAAAGCATACGGACAGCTACGCTATTCCGATAGATTTAGCGAACGTAGTTTTATTAGTGCTTTTCGATGTGCTTTTCAAGGAGGAGAACAACTATATAAACAAGGCCTTGGCTCCTTGTATAATCACTCACTCAAAGATCTAGAGCTTGGAGATCTTCTTGAAGACAGAGTGTTCTCACACTCTTGAAGGAGGTGAAGTTGTGGTGAAGGAGAGGCTACTCTCATTGCAGCAGGAAGTCTTCTACGAGGTGGTTGTAACTATCTTTTGTGAGTTAACCTTGTGGTTGATTTACAATTTCGTTACACTATTTTGTTAGCTTCGATGCTTCATTCTCTTCACACACACTTAGATTATTTCGACATAATCTAAATCTTGTATCATCATCTTCTTATTCTTCCATTTCCCATGTTGTAATTTGGACATCTATTATTTTTAGTGAAGTAAGCATCCAGCTTACGTTCCCTATCCTTGTCTCAAGATCTCTTTCTTTCTCTATCTCACTTATCATCTTGTCAATTAAGTTGTGTATGCTCAAGAGGTTTTAGTATTGGAACGATCCTGGGGCCCCAAATTCCAACACTTGGTATCAGAGCTACATAATTGACATACACACTTAAGATAAGATGAGTGAGATTAGAATTGAGATTGAAGACAAGTTGGATGGATCGTCTAATTATCCCATGTGGAGTTTCATGATGATGAACTTGTTAGTGACAAAGGATTTATGGAGTATCGTCAATGGATCCTTAACAAGACCAAGACGAGAAGGCGAAGAAGGGTCTACAGAAGCTTCAAGAGGTACTGGAATTACTATTACAAAACCAACAGAAAAAGAGGTAACCACTTCGACATCCAGAGTCACTGCTAGGTCTTTACCTAGAGTTCCTCCTACTGAAGATCAGGCAAGATGGGATGCTAGAGATGCTTTAGCACTTTCATTCATAGCAATGAGCGTCAAAAAGCATATTCTACCACAGATCAGATCTTGCAGAAGTTCTAGTCAAGCTTGGTTAAAGCTCGAGAATCTTTTTCAGAGCAGAAATCTTGCTAGAAAAGCTCACTTGAGGAGACAACTAGCAAATACAAGGATGAAAGCTGGTGAGTCAATTCAAACCCACATTACGAGACTCGTTGACTTGAGAGATCAACTTCTAAATGTAGGAGTTGAGATATCAGATGAAGAAATGGTAAATACGCTGATTAATTCACTTCCTATTTCATATCGATCTTTCATAACCACTCTTACCCTTACCACAAGAGATAGAGAGGTTACATTTGAAGAGTTAGAGTTCTTGTTGCTTCAAGATGAAGATCAGTTGAAGGGAATGGAAGAGAATGAAGAAGCACTTTCATCTTCATCAAAGGGTAAGAAGAAGAAGGATAAGAAGAAGGAAAAACAATCCAAGAAGGAAAGTAGATCCCTCTCACCTTCTACTTCAGATTCTGTATCTACGACATCTAAAGAGAATTCTTCTAAGAAGAAGGTAAAAATATGTTCTTTTTGCAAGAAACGTGGACATATTCAGTCAGAATGTTATAAAAGGATTGCAGCAGAAAAGAAAAAGGCATCAGGTAATGTTGCAGAAGATGATAAAAAAGGGAAATCTCAAGGTGATTCTAATGCCTGTATCACTATTGAGGAAGTAGCTTTTGATCAAGCAGCTTTACAAGTTCTTTCAGCAAGTCCTTGGATATTCGACTCAGGTGCTACAAAGCATATGACAGGTTGTAGAGATGTATTTTCTTCTCTCTCCTATTCTTCAGGTAGAAGAGTTACTATTGCAGATGGCAATGATTTGGATGTTGTGGGAATAGGTACAGTAACCCTAAAGTCAAGAGAAGGTGGTGTTTTTCAAATATCAGATGTCCTTTATGTACCTGAAATGAAGATAAATCTGCTATCTATATCTGCATTTTTAAGTGATGGTTTTAAAGTTGTATTTGAGAAAGATCTTTGTAAGATCTTATCACATAAAGAAGACAAGTGTCTTTTACAAGGTAAGCAACAAGGAGGGGTCTTTGTTTTGTCAAAAATCAGTCAAGCATATGCAGTCAAATCTTCGTCACCGGTGGAAGATATGAAGCTATGGCATGAAAGATTTGGACATATCAGTTTTGGAGCTCTCAAGAATATCAAAGATAGAGGTATGGTTGAGAGTTTACCCTCATTCAAGCTACCTGATGATTCAGATATATGTGAAGGTTGTCTTGAAGGTAAGATGCATAAACTACCTTTCAAGAAACATGGTCATATTACAGCTACCAGGAAATTGCAGATTATTCATTCAGATGTGAATGGTCCTATGAGAGCAGACTCTATTCACGGTTTCAGGTATTTTGTCCTATTTGTGGATGATTTTACAAGATACTCATGGATCTATGGTCTTAAATCGAAGTCAGAAGTCTTTCCTATGTTCAAGAAGTTTGTAGCTATGGTTGAAAATGAAAGTCAGGAAACTGTCCAGATTCTAAGAAGTGATAGAGGTGGAGAATACTTGTCAAATGAGTTCTAGACATTTCTTGATGAGAAAGGTATTACTCGACACCTTACTATTGCTTATACTCCTCAGCAAAATGGTGTTGCAGAAAGAAAGAATAGAGTGCTTGTTGAAATGATGCGAAGCATGATGGCGTCCAAGAGGCTTTCACCAAAATTCTGGTTTGATGCAGTACATACAGCTAATCACATTTTAAACAGGTCATCTACAAAAGCATTAAAGGTAATCACACCGTATGAGCCTTATTATGGTAGAAAACCTAATGTGAGTTACTTCAAAGTGTTTGGATCACTTTCTTATGTACATGTTGAGAAAAAGGACCGAGGCAAACTAGATGTAAAGAAAGAAAGTTGTTTTTATTGGATATCCTATTGAAAGCAAAGTATACAGGTTTTCCAGAAACAGGTGAAGTTATTCTTTCACGTAATGCTTATATTGCTGATGATAAGGTTTATGATAAAGAAGCAGAAATTCCGAAGTTCATTAGTGAAAATGACTATGGAATTTTTAGAAAGATTCTGGATGTACATGTTCAGCCATATCAGGAGGGAGTTAAACCTCAAATTCCTAGTATTCAAGAAAAAATTGAAGAAAGAGGAATTTCACAACCATCTACAAAGTCAGTTCCACAAGAGACTTTGATTCCAGAAATGGAAGAAGTTAAAGTTCCAGAAAGTCCTAGTACATCGACAGGACAAGTTCCAGAACCTGTGGAAGCTGAAAGTTCAGAAAGAGTTTCACCACTATTCAAGGATACACCTACGTGGTTATACCAGACTTGGAAAGATAGTGGTATAAAAACTTTTACTGGAAGAACAAGGAGTCAGACTAGACAACAACAACAAGATCATGTAAGAACAAGAAGTCAAACTAGACAGCAAAAAGATCATGTAAGTTTTGCTGAAGACTTCGAGATTCATGATATTTTGGCACTTACGACTGTTGAGAATGAACCTGCGTGTGTTAAAGATGCACTTAACATTCCTATTTGGAGAAAAGCTATGCAAGAAGAGATTGATTCTATTCATAAGAATCAAACTTGGCAGCTATGTGAGTTACCAGAAGGAAAGAAGGCTATAGGTGTAAAATGGATCTTCAAAATCAAAAGGAAAGCAGAAGGTACTATTGATAGATACAAGGCCAGGTTGGTTGTCAAAGGATATGCACAACAAAAAGGTATTGATTATGATGAGACATTTGCTCCTACATCTAGGATGACTATTATTAGGTCAGTACTTGCTCTAGCAGCACATTTTGGTTGGCATATATATCAACTTGACATTAAGACTGCTTATCTAAATGGTGATTTACACGAGGATGTGTATATTCAGCAGCCAGAAGGTTTTGAAGAGACAGGTAAAGAACACTTAGTGTGTAAGCTTATAAAAGCTTTGTATGGTTTAAAACAGGCACCTAGAGCATGGTATGAAAAGATACATACATATCTTTTATCCATTGGTTTCCATAACTCAGATGCGGCTCCAACTCTTTATGTCAAAGCTGAAACAGGCATTCTACATTATTATCTTGGGATTCGGTTTCTGTTTCGAGATAAGTGTATCTACATGACACAGCAGAAGTACATTGAGAAACTTTTGGAAAGGTTTCAGATGGGTGATTCTAAACCTATGCAAACACCTATGGATCAGAACACGTCTTTACAAATGGTAGCAGATGCAGAGCCATTTGATGCTACTCTATATAGTCAAGCAGTAGGTTGCTTGATTTATCTTTGTAATACACGTCCTGATATACAGTTTGTAGTTTCTCAAGTATCAAGGTTCATGCAGAATCCGACAGTGTTACATTGGAAATCAGTAAAGCGGATCTTTCGTTATTTGAAGGGAACTTCAAATTATGCTATGGTATTTTCAAAATCTACACATTTGTTACTAAAAGGATTTTCAGATTTTGATTGGGCAGGTGATAGAGACACAAGAAGAAGTACTAGTGGATTTTGTTTTTATCTTGGAGATTGTCTTATCTCATGGTTTTCAAAAAGACAACCCACTATTGCCACTTCATCGTGTGAAGCTGAATATCGTGCAGCATTTACAACTACTCTAGAGTCAGTATGGTTGCAGAAGATTTTCAGTTATCTTGATGTAAGAGTACATCAACCCATTCAGATATTTTTAGATAGCCAGAGTGCTATAGCTATAGCTAAAAATCCAGTGCATCATGCAAGGACAAAGCATATAGAGGTACACTACCACTATATTCGAGAGCAGATAGCTACGAAGCACATTGAGCTGGTTTATGTTCCTACTAGTGAGAATGTTGCAGATATTTTTACCAAAGCATTGACTAGAGATAGTCATGAGAAGATTTGCAGGTTACTGAATCTTGTACCAATATGACATTGAAGGAGGGATTGTTCGAAGTCAATGTCCTCATTGGTCCAGCAATTAAATTCAACAATTGTAGCTCTATATAAATCTTCCAGGCGGATGGAATGCTGATATATAGATTCCATTCTATATACTTCTATGGAAAGCTCACGGGCGCGACATCCATATAGTAGAGTCTTTCTAGACTCTTGTACAACAAAGCTAACGGGTCGACTTAGTTTAGCTCATCGTTCTTAAAGCTCCCTCAGTAGACCCGGGTTCGAATCCCGTTAAACGCAACGCGAAGACGGATTCTTTTAGTACTTTACTTTTGGGAAAAGCATACGGACAGCTACGCTATTCCGATAGATTTAGCGAACGTAGTTTTATTAGTGCTTTTCAATGTGCTTTTCAAGGAGGAGAACAACTATATAAACAAGGCCTTGGCTCCTTGTATAATCACTCACTCAAAGATCTAGAGCTTGGAGATCTTCTTGAAGACAGAGTGTTCTCACACTCTTGAAGGAGGTGAAGTTGTGGTGAAGGAGAGGCTACTCTCATTGCAGCAGGAAGTCTTCTACGAGGTGGTTGTAACTATCTTTTGTGAGTTAACCTTGTGGTTGATTTACAATTTTGTTACACTATTTTGTTAGCTTCGATGCTTCATTCTCTTCACACACACTTAGATTATTTCGACATAATCTAAATCTTGTATCATCATCTTCTTATTCTTCCATTAGTGAGTGCACCACTTTATATGGTTGAGTAGTACTCCCATGTTGTAATTTGGACATCTATTATTTTTAGTGAAGTAAGCATCCAGCTTACGTTCCCTATCCTTGTCTCAAGATCTCTTTCTTTCTCTATCTCACTTATCATCTTGTCAATTAAGTTGTGTATGCTCAAGAGGTTTTAGTATTGGAACGATCCTGGGGCCCCAAATTCCAACACTTTCTCCCGTTCCTTCACTGATTTCTCATTCTCTTCACTTTTCTTCTTTAGCCATTTACTCCTGAGTTTTTCTCTTCTCGTCTTCTATGTTTGCACCTTCCTTGTTTTGCTAGTTTCTCCTAGTTCTTCTGAATCCTCAATTACCTGAATCTTAGGTCCTAAACTTTTATCTGTCTGAGGCTCAGAATCTATCTCTTTTATTGCTTGTCCCTTGGCTTGGGCTCAAGTAATAGCTTTTAGTGGTATTGTGTATCTTTGTCACTTCCAAATGATTCAATGACTTCTATTGTGTTGATCAAGGTAGTGGTGTGAACCTTATTTGGGTTTTTCAGGCAATCTCTAAACAGATGTTCCTTGCCACGATCATTGCAATATCCTTCCCATGTCCTAGGGGGTGGTGGGTTGTATGGCAAAGTGCATTCCCTTAGGAAGTGATCTCCATTGCATCTATAACATGGTGCTCTTGGCACAAGTGGTCTAGTATGCGGTCTCATTGGGGTTTGTGTGTTAGGTGGAGTGTACATAAGGTTCACATATTTTGATCCATAAGAATTTTCATACCCTTCATAACCGTAGTATTGTCGGCTCATAGGTTTGGTCGTACTCTATCAGACTGGAATCATAGGGATAATATTCTCCCTGGGCCTACTCATACCCCTGAATTGTTGTTTCCACATTAGCTAATGGTGTGGCTGGTACTATAGCTCTAGTGTATTTGATTGGCACTACATTCTGTGGATGGGGTGGTGGTTGTCCTAGCATAGGTTGTGGTTGTCCATATCCTCCCTATTCATATGGTTTGGGTGCTCCCTGTGGTCCTGGGTAAGGATTGTACCTAGGAACCTCTCTTCCTTATTCCCTCGGAGGATATCCATAAGGTCTATATTGGGGTTGAGTCACTGGTCTTGGTTGCCTGTTAAGTGGACAATTTTTGGTGTTTTGCTTGGTAAGTGGACAATTTTTGGTGTTGTGGTTGGTATACTTTTGCTCGATGTGACAGTACATGTTGGGTCCTTGATTTGGTTGTCTGTTATATGAGTAAGTTTGGGGTAATCCTAAGCCTCCTCTCGTGCAGGCATGGGATGAATGGTCTCCTCCACACAGGGTGCATCTTCTCAACATAGGCATTCTGAATGGGGGATTTTGGTAGTTCCTCTATTCGTGCACTCCCAACTTTTTAGCTACCAATTTTGCTAATTCCTCCACATTACTTGAACTGGATGTCACATTGCTCTGACGTGTCCTGTGATTTAGTGGAGCTTTGTGTACTTTTGAGATCCTCTGCTAAGTTGTCTTCGAAGTCTATGCATTCTTGAAGACACTCACTCAATGTCTGCAACCGTTTTAGTCAATCCATATAGAGATAGTGATATCATCTTTTGTTGTGAGGGCCTCTCCGTCACTGGACATCTGTCAACGTACTGGTTAAATCTTTGGGCTGCAGGTTTTACTATTTCATTTGGAGCTTGTTTGAAACTATGAATTAATGATGACGAGTTGTGTTTAATCCCTTGCTTGGTGAATTCTCCAATAAAATCTTGGAAGAATTGTTCGATATTGCCAAAGCAATTTGGATCCAAGGATTGCAACCAAGTTAAGGCTATTCTCATTAGGGTTAGCCCAAACGATTAATATTGCACAAAAAAGTCATCTACTTGTTCTGCATGCAAAACTTGCTTGAATTCAGCGAGGGTCATAGGGCTCTCCCATGCCATCATAATGAATTCTCATGCATTTGGCCACTTGGATAGGTCTTAGCCTTCTTTCCGGTTCTAGGGGTCTGATCATCACAAAAATTGTTGGTCTTAATGGTTGCATTCTAGCTCTGACACCTGGTTGTGGTCTTGCGCTCATGGGTGGTCTATTCATATTTCCTATCCCTGGATTAGTTTGGTTGTGCAAATTCATTCCTGGCATAGTGAATTGAACATGGGTTCTGGTGGGGCACTACATTGACTAGTTTGAGCTAAAATCATGTTCTTCCTTCCTTGATGTGATCCAAATGGGTTTTGTGAGGTAGTTTCCTATTCTTGAGGAGGGAATACAAGCAAACCCATGTATTTTAGCCAAGACCTATCAACTTCATCTACCGACCAATCTCTCCTTTGATTTCGGTCTAGGTACATGACTCTCGATGCATCATCTGGATCACTCAGCTCATATATAGTCACTAAGCTTACCCCTTCTCCCCGTGTAGGTGAATCGGTTTGTAAAAGTAGATCAGATCCATGAATCAAATATACGTCCATCAAGTAATCATCTTGAGGTATTAGGTCCCCTCTCAAGACTTCAAATTCATTCACAGCTTAGGTCCTATATTTTCTTTATTCTCTCCCCAATGTATTTTTTTCTCTCACTTTTCACTTTCAGGTTGCTAGAGTTTTCCATGATACACAATACTCAGGCCAATACCAATTGTAGGCGATACACAATACTGGGTTGGAACGATACGATACCTCTGGTTTCCCTGGTGCACAATAACGATATGGAAGATACCACCTCAGGGTGATACATGATACCACCAAGGGTGATACCTGATACGAGCTCCCAGCGATAGGATACTAAACTCTACGATATGATACTAGAATGGCTCACAATACGATACCACTGAACCCACGATATGCGATACTGCTCCTTTGGCGATACGATACCAAGTCCCTCACGACACAATACCTCTAGACCGATGATACGCGATACCTCCTATTCTCTCAATACGATACCACTTGTGGTATCATGATACAATACCACAAGGTTCACGATATAATATCACTCAAACCACAATCCACGATACCTCAACTCGGTGATAAACAATACCTTGATGGTATCGCGATACCTCAAGGAGGTACCCACGATCTGATATCTATCGAGTATCTCGATACTAGGGAATTTTGGTATCACGATACCAAAACTCGACCGATCGTGATACTACAGCCAAATGTGGTTCAAACTCAAAAATGTTTTGTGCAAAGTGTTTCCCCCTCAAAACTCTTCTCTCTTCACCCACTCTAGATGAGAAAACTACACTCTAACCCCTCTGTTCTAACCCACGATACCGGTGATGTATTGTGTCACGTTTGTGAGTGCCTTCTTTGATTTTTAGAGATTATTGGGTAAAGAGCTCACCTTCAAGAGTGTATCCTTCAAGTTTTTCCCTCAACCAACTGCTACACTCCGAATTCTCCATGATGACAAGCTCACAATACTGCACGCTGCTCTCCCACGATACTTACTTTAGACAAGTGATTGAGAGCTCAATTGATTTTGTGCTTTATGGCCTTGGATGACCAAGTACCTCAACCCAAAGGAACTAGGTTTTCTTTCTTTTTGAGGTTTTCTGGGTGAAACTTATCTATCCTAATCATACCTCTCTCTCTTCCCTAAATCCTAACTCTTTCTCCTCCCTCACCCCTAACCCTAGAAACTCATTACACACACTCCTAAAGTGTGAAGTAACAAGTGATGGAATATTTTGTGACTTGCCACTAACTGAAATTACTTCTACACATATGACTCATTCACTCCGTAGCTATAACCATCACGAAGGCACCTTGATTGGACTAATCCCTGACAACGGTGCCAAAACATGTGTACCTAAGTTATAGATCCTTAGGGACTTGTGTCAACTGAGACTGTACCTCAATCACCCCACAAGTGCATATAGTGGTGGATTAATACACGTTTAATTATCAATCCGAGAGATAAGACATATCAAGTGTATGAAGACATGTGCACACATGATGGTAAGTGAAGTGTCTATGCTACAATGCATGTGACTTGTCCCGGCTACCTCTCCTACTCACTAATCCTCTAAAAATGCACGCCAGGATACCTATTACAATAGTCAACACAAATTCTAACTTTTCTATTAACTTCGAACTCTGAATTGATCAATAGTGGCTTCTTGAAGCTCTCGATGAGACGCATCTAATGGTGGTACTTCCAGTTGAATCTGACAGACATGCTTCGAGTTATGAGGAAAATAGTGAATGGTGGGAAACACCAACACCCACTCCATAACTTATCAAGCCTCACAAGCATAGTATAATAGATTAAACACAAAGGGAAGGGGTAGACAACAATCCTACACACACATTTCAAGCATCAATCACACACAAAAGCTCTTGGAGAAGAAGATAAGTAGCTGGAAAGAGGCAAATTTGAAAATCAACTTCATTTCTCACAATGGCAAAAAGTTCTTTACAAGAGTCACCAAGTGACTTATATGCCCTAACATCGGTCCTTTCACACAAGAGACTGGCACTTTTATTGAAAAACTCTAATCTCCTACTATGTTACAAGGATTATGTTACAATATTTGGGATTCATGCATCTAGAGCTTCATGAGGTTTTTCATAGAAACTTGAAGAAGACAATTTGTGTCCACAATTTGAAAATTTTTGGTGCTCCCTTTTCTGTATGTATGTATAATATATATATACATACACACACACACACACACACACATATATATATATATATATATATATGTATGTATGTATGTACATCCACCGCACCAGTACAGGTAGTGACTAGAGCTCAGGCATTGCAACAGAACCAAGGAGTAAACCAGGATAAGAACCCAGAGGCTAGTGAAACCGAGAGCATGACAAAGAAAAGGACTAGAGCATGGAAAGATAGTCGGGAAAGAATGAAAAGACAATGGGCTAAAAAGATGAGTGAACTTGAGGAAAGCATAAGAGAAACCAAAGCCAGGATAACTGAACTCACATCTCAAACTCCCTCTCACACTACCCCACCACCACCATTCCCATCGCCATCCGACCCGCCACCTTCCAACCCACCTCATACGATTCCACCACCCCCTAGAGTAGGATCAGTATTAGCTGATCCCACTCCTGAAGACATAGACATGATGCTTAAAGCATATCATGCCAGAATCCAAGAAGGGCCAAATGTCACAGATCATGACAAGTGTTACCCTAGAGCTGACCTAGAGATAGAAAGAACCAAGCTTTGCGCGAAAATGGTCGCATTGGCTCAGACTATGTTTGAAGCCAGTCGCCTTTTCAATTACTCGGGCTCAGCCAAGACGCAATTACACTTGGATGGACTTCTAGAGAAGTTAGAGGGCATAATTGCAAGATTTGCCAAGGAAGAAGAAAATCAAGAAAGAGATAACGCAAGCAAAAACATGACCCATCCCCCACCGAAAGCTTATGTGCCCAATTCCACTGAACCAGACAACCCCCCCTCCTTAGAAAGAATAGAGAAGCTGATTGCACAATCAGAAAAGGAACCAGCCTCTCAACACAAGGGCAAGGCAAGTGAAAGAGTAAGCATTCCTGCTCAGGAAGCCTATGTGCCTGAAGCCTATGTGCCTAACTCTACGGAGCCAGACACATCATCTTCTATGAATCGGTTCACACCAGAATTCCTACGCGAGATTCAAGAAGACAAATGGGCTAAAGAAAGTGAAGTCCCTCCTCCCATTGAACTTGTGGATGATGCACATGACCAATTCCCACAAGACATCCCATCCATTTATGGAGAGCAAGAGAGTACCCAATCTCAAGAAAGATTAGACTTCGAGTCTAATTCTTTACAAGAACTACCCCATTTCACAGGCCCATGGGAAGCAAAGTCCACCTGTATGAGAGCACCTACAGTCATGGTAAGAAACGAAGATTCAGTCATACCTAGGAACACAGAAGTAGTAAAGAACACCAAAGTGCAGTGCAATCTCACTTTGGAAAAGCTGCTTAAGGTTAGACCAGAAGTGTGGAAACATGTAGCCAATCAAGTGCCCGAGATAGCAAAACCTCGTTCCAAGGTAGGATCACATAGGACAGTGCCAGAGATACCCTTGGATAAGATAGGAGATATGTGTGAAGGTGAAGAAGGGAACACCTATCTTCCCATTACCTACCAGGAGTACACCACCAAGGCAATTTTGGACTCAGGTGCAAGAGTTGCAATTGCCACCACTTCCCTATGGAAGCGTTGGGGCAAGCCAGCACTCAGGCCAACGAGAATGAAATTGCAGATGGATGATGGTCATATTGAGAGACCCTTAGGATTGATAGAAGGAATAACTCTCACCACCTGTGGTGTCGAGTTCGAGCATACCTTTGCCATATGTGATTTTAACAAGAACCATGCCTATGAAATGATCTTGGGACGACCCTTTATACGAGAGTTGCAAGTGGTACAGGATTGGGGAACCAATTCTTTGTACCTGCAGCACTTAGGTGTTACAACCAAAGTCAATCTCAAGGATTACTCTCATAGAGATGTCCCTCCTATCCAATGGAACCCCATCCATAGAGCCAAAGATGATACAGAATCGGTGCATTCCATAGGATCAGGATCCTCATGGATGCATGAAGACACCCACTTATGGATGTGCAAAGTAGCAATAGAAGAAGAGAAGAGAGAAGAAGCCAGAGAGATAGGTGCAAAAGAAACCCATAGATCAATCCAAGACCCAGCCTATGCACCTGTAGTTTTTCCAGACGAAGAATTTGAACCCCATGGCTGGGCAGAAATCCTAGCAACAATGGACGTAGCCATCAATGAAGAACAATGGAAACCTCACTGTGATGAGGATGGCTATGACATTTCAGTCTTCTCCATAGAGCCAATCATGGGAGAGGCAGTTCTAAAAGAATGCGAACCTAGCCCTGATGCATTTGAGGATGCAAGTGACTCCGATCTAGAGTCAATCATTATGGACCCACCTTTTGCATCAGATGAAGAATACTTCCATGAAGTAGAATTTCAACCCCAGAGGCATGGAGAGCTTACAAACGATGTAGGATTAGCCACACATGTGACCCTGAAGGAAGAAGGAAAGAAACAAAAGAAGAGAGAAGTCTCACCAGAAGAGGAAGAATCTTTGTTTGAGGTCCCAAAAAATTTTAAGAAGTATGAGATAGATGACAGGAGGGTCATGATAAGAATGCCTAAACGAGAGGCACAATCAAGAGAGGCCTATGATAACAAAGAAACCACCAAGAAAATAGTAGTGGCCCTAGAAGAAGGAGAGGAGAGATGCACGTACATAGGCCATGACCTAACAGAGGAAGAAGAGCATGCGTTAATTGCCTTGCTAAGAGAATACAGAGATGTATTCGCTTGGAGTTACAAGGATTTGAAAGGTGTTGACCCTGACATATGCTCACACACTATCCCCATGACCTCAGATGCTAAACCCTCTAAGCAAAAGCCCTATACATATAACGATAATTACGCTGCCAAGATCAAAGAGGAGATAGATAGGCTGGTTGAAGCTGGATTTATCTATAAAATTGAGCACACTGAGTGGGTATCCCCCATCGTAGTGGTGCCCAAGAAGAATGGCAAGCTGCGTGTATGCATTAACTTGAAGAAGGTCAATGCAGCCATGATTCGAGATAACTATCCGCTTCCCATCACAGAGCATCTCTTAGAAAGAGTAGCAGGCAAGGAAGTGTACAGCTTCCTCGATGGATTTTCGGGCTACAATCAAGTAGCCATAGCTCCAGAAGATCAGCATAAAACAGCTTTTGCCACAGAGTGGGGTATATTTGCCTTTCGTGTAATGCCATTTGGGCTTACCAATGCACCAGCTACCTTCCAGAGACTAATGTGCCATGTATTTAAGGAGTTCCTGAGGAAAAACTTAGAAGTCTATGTTGATGATCTTTGTGCTCATTCCAACATTAGACAAACTCATATTCCTGAACTCAGATAAATCTTTGACAAATGTAGAGAATATCAAGTCTGCCTGAACCCAGAAAAGTGCGTTTTTATGGTCAGGCAAGGCAAGATTCTAGGACACATAGTGTCAAAGAATGGCATATCTACTGACGAAGAGAAAGTGAGAGCTATAGCAGAGCTACCTAGGCCAAGGAATGTCAAGGAAGTACAAGCTTTCATGGGACATTGTGGTTACTACCATCGGTTCATTCACATGTATGCTGTCATTGCAAAGCCCATGTACGGACTTCTGACAAACTTTGAGTGGACTGAGGAATGTGAGAATTCCTTCAATGAGCTTAAACGGCGATTATGTTCAGCACCAATCTTGACCACGCGAGATTGGAATAAGCCATTCCATGTTCACGTGGATGCATCCAATTATGCTATTGGGTGTGTGCTTGCTCAACCTACTGGTGAAGGTAATATGGATCTTCCAATTGCCTATGCCAGTAGACAATTGAATGCAGCTGAACGAAATTACACCACTACTGAGAGAGAAGGCTTAGGCATGGTATATGCAGTTAAGAAATTTAGACACTATTTGCTTGCAAATAAGTTTAAATTTTTTACTGACCACCAAGCATTGTTATACCTCGTAAACAAGCCATGCAATATAGGTAGATTAGTAAGATGGTTTCTATTACTAATGGAATATGACTTTGAGGTAATGAAAAAGGGAGGACTCATTTGAGAGCAGATCATCTCTCTAGGCTCACATCTGGAGAAGCCCCACAAGGAGTATCAGATGACCTTCCTGATGCTTACTTGTTTAATTTGGAAGTGGTGCCGCAGTGGGCTAAGCCATTGGTGCCAGTATTGACATACGGGCCTAACCATCCAGTAGTAAACACACAGAATAGGGAGGTAGTAAAAGCCCAAAAGTATCACATCATGGCTGGAAGTATGTACAAGCACACAGATCAAGGGATCTTGGCCTGTTGTGTGGAAGAGGATGAGTACGCAACATGGTTGCAATTAGCACATGTAGGTGCACTAGAGCAACACTACTCAAAACAATAAACCCTACAGACACTAAGAAGACTCGGAGTGCATTGGCCAACTATGGAAGCTGATGTCCAAAAGTTGTGCAAGGAATGCCCAATCTGTTGCACTAAACCACCTGTGGAACATGCCACTCTTTATCAAGTGTCCATTGTGCCAGATTGGAGTGAACCTCTAGTATCCTTCTTAAGGACGAGAACATTCCCTCCAGACATGACTCTGGCTAGGCAAAGGAGTTTAGAACAAGAAGCCCAGGATTATTCACTCATTGGTGATAATCTATACAAGCGTGGTAAAGATGGTTACCTGAGACTATGTGTCCATGAGAGCGAGTATCTCAAGATCTTGGACACTGCTCACCAAGGTGTAGCAGGAGGACACTTTGGACCAGATCAGGTGATCAAGGCAATACTATTTGCGGGCTTCTGGTGGCCAACCCTTCACATGGATGCACATACCTATGTGAAACGCTGTGATGTCTGTCAGAGAACTCAATATCCTATACGTAAAGATGAGATGCCACTGAAACCTATGATGGGTGGACGTGCATTCTCTAAGTGGGGAATAGACTTCGTAGGTCCTATTAATCCCCCAGCTAGGGGTTCCCATGCAGAATATATCATTGTTGCGACAGACTATCTAACAAAGTGGGTAGAGGTAAAAGCCACAACGAAAAACGATGCTCAAACGACAGCTAAGTTTTTATTTGAGAATGTGTTCACTAGATACGGGCTACCTATAGAGCTAGTTAGTGATAGAGGCACTCACTTCTTGAATGAAGTTATTGAAAATCTGCTCCAAGAATTCTTGGTAGTACATAAGAAGTCTGCCCCCTATCACCCTCAAGCAAATGGCCAGGCTGAGAGCACCAACAAGATCTTATGCAATGTACTGACGAAATTAGTGAACAATAAACGCTCTGATTGGGACAAACAACTACACCATGTTGTTTGGGCATACCTAGTCGCCTACAAAACGGTACTCCAAGCCACCCCCTTTCAGATGGTATTTGGCCAAAACGCCGTGCTACCTTTGGACTTCTTAATACCGACATTGAAAGTGGCACAAGAGCACGAATGGACAGGTCATGAACTCTCCTCTAGACTGTTTGACCTTGAACGATTAGGAGAAACAAGACTAAGAGCAGCTGCAGGGATATATGCAGCTAAGAAACGACAGAAGGCATACTTTGATGCCCACGTTAAGGATAAAGGTTTGAAGGCAGGCGACTTAGTTTTAGTCTACACATTGAAGCAACATGCGAGAAAACTGGAGAAGAGAGGCTATGGACCCATGATCATTAATAGAATCTCAACAAGTGGAGCAGTGCAACTAGCCACATTAGAAGGCGTTGTTCTCCCAAGTTATATCAGCGGATGCAGAGTCAAGTTGTATTAGGAACCCCTCACGGAGGAAATGCTAAGTCGACTCAATACTGCTAAGCAACGTAAAGAGGAGGAAAAACGAATTCGAGAAGAAGCTCAAGCAGAAGCCCTAGAGCGCATACGGAGAATGAAATTAAGAAGACAAGGTAGAGAGCACCCTAGGCAAGATGCATATGCAGATCAAGGATATGACGTGGCTATGTGTGAAGTTTCAGGCGTTAGCTCACATAGGATAACTGACCGACGTCCTTTCATAACCTTAGATATAGGACAAGGAAAGAGTGCAAGAACTGTAAGAGCCTTGATTGACTCAGGTGCAGCCACTAGTGCTGTTAAATTGTCTTACTGTCAAGAGTTGCAATTAACTGTCAATCTTGTGGAAGCATATCTCATAGGATTGGGAGGCATGGAAACCCCTTGCATGGGCGAGGTGGAACTTCCCCTCTATATTCATGATGAGGCAATGACAGTTAAAGTACTAGTATGTCAAGATGAGGACCTCACGGAACCCCTTGTCTTGGGTCAAGACTGGATCTATGACCAAGCAGTCAACTTAAACCTAAGAAGTGGACTTCTTCAGGTATGGGTGAATTACAATTGAGTTAAATAATGGAGCACTCAAGGAACTAGAAAAGACACGGACTCCTGGTCCCTCCAGGGATGCACATGAAGTTGACCATGTTGTTCTTGTCCAAGGCTATGTGATGCAGAAGAATGAAGATCTCAAAAAAGGAGTCAGAACCACAATGGAACTCCCTTCTTTTCCAAAGGCCAGAAGGAGGCAGCAACTAAGGGCAGATCAATCACTGAAGACTCTCCAGGCGAGAGACCAAAAGAACGCGTGAAGCAGAACAACTCAGCCGATGAAACAAATGTGGGTACAGAAAGACGAGCTGCCGGCCGTAACTAAGCTGCAACAATGGTCTCAACTTCCTATTAGTAATCAACGACTTGATGCTAATAAGAGGACTCCTAAAACCACTGTTGAGAAAATAAAATCTATTTGGGTACCCAAGAAGTCGATGAAGGCTGACCCACAATCAAGACAAATTTGGGTGCCTAAGGCTTGCTTGCGGGCTCAACTAACCCCACACAATTCACATCATACACGACAGGGTTCACTCGGTCAAGCAGTCGCTACCCACTCTTGTCTGATACACTCGAACACACTGCCACCTAGAAGCACGCACAGACTCACTCGTAGATGGGTCCCAATGACACAACAACTCCCAGCAGAATTACTCATGCAACCCTCCCGAGTCTCCACAAAACCAAGACCAAAAGCCATCCATGGTGTTTGGCAACCTAAGACTTGTAATAAACCCCCCGACCCCGATCTGTGAATTCATCTCCACTTACTAACTGCATTAGTCAGACAGTGCATCTTTCCATCTAGCTCCTAGGACTATCCAGGCATTAACTACACACACTGTCATCGTGCACTTACTAACCACTGACTCATCATCTACCTCATGTTAATGTTGTAACGGGGACAACAACGGGTTTATTCTGTCCATTACAATGTTAACACATGGTTCTATATTCTCACAGAACCAACAAGCAAGCAGTGCCATGGCAGAAGCCGGAGGTTCCAGTTCTCACGCCGGATCCAGCGCACAGATTGTGGATATAGAAACACTCCTCCTCGAACCACATCTCACCGAAAGACCGCAAGAACTTCAAGCTGTGCATGTACTCCCAGTTCAGGATCCTCCCCAGGGGCACACCTCTCAAGTGGGCAAACACGCTCATTGGTTCAGTGATGTTGCAGGACCATTGGGTGATGGAACCTATTTTTGGGAAGCTGAATTGGAGTTTAATGGTAAATGGGGACGCTACCATTTTTTCACGCGCGAATTTGAGAGCTATCAGAATGTCGAAGTCATGCGTTCAGTATGGACCAAAGCTGGCCTGGACAATTATTTCAGGGCCCACTTACCGAAGCCAGATTTCTTACGTTGTTCTTATCTTATCAGTACCATCACTCCTAGCAGGGCCAAGGGAGGCGACAGCACTTTTGTGTTACCCTCACTATTGCCGGGCCACGAACTTAAAAGATTCAAACTGACCCTCAATCTGGTACGAGAAGCATTGGGCATGTATGGTATGCACATTCCTACTGAAAAGGAAACAATGGTTCCAGGCAGAATGAAACATAAAGATCTCAATAAGCTGAAGGATATGGTAGCAATGACACCGACCATCGCTCTTCACCTATGGACCGTCATGCAGCATTTTGCTTTCCCTGCCCAGGAAAGATTCACCATGCCCCCAAAGAAGATATGATTTAGCTTGTATTTGGCAGAGACAAAAAGCCTCCCTATCAACATACCACATTGGATCATAGATCAGATTCACCTAGCCCATCAACGGTGGAACAAGAAGCAGAAAAATGTGCTCCACGGGTGTTGTGCTCTGACCAAGATAATCTATCGATGTCTAGCCTATGACGTGCCTATTCAGCGGGCACTCGTATGGTCCCGGGCCCAGGAGTTCCAGATAAGGCTATCAGCGGCAGGTCCTCCATCAAAGAAGATGAGAGGGGGAGTCCAATTACCCTGCGCTCAACCAAGGGGAGCCACCACTACACCAGAAATTACCCCTCCCCAGACACGACGCATTAGACCATTCACCATTCGGCTACCAAGACCAAGTACAGAGGGACCCAATCTGGTGTTTCCACCCGTCCCATCAGATTTGGAATTTCCACAGGGCTTTACTCTCAATGATCTCACTGATGAAGAAGTGGCTAGACTAATCTACAACTCTAATCTCGAGACGGAAACAGAGCGAGCTCAGGAACCACAACCCCATACAACAACATCAGCCCCCACCCGACCGCAAGTTGTAGAAGTCGACGTCGATGAACAAGAGACTGAACAAGAGGAAGAAGCCTACGAAGAACAAGAGTATGATGAACTTTCAGAGTTAGCAAGTGCCCCCGCGTATTCGGCACAAATAAAAAGACTATATCGAACCATGCAGCTAGTTCAAGAACAACATAAAATGTCACTTGAAGCAGGCAAGAAACTCATGAACCAATTGCTGGCAGAGGAAGGTGTGGATGATATGTTCATCGAGTCCATCAACCTACATGCAGATGCAGTAGGATTGGATGAGGCCATTCATGAGGCAATGGCCTACATTCACCGATTTGAGAAAAGAGTTCCCGCCCGTCCCATGAGATCTGGGAAACAAATTCATATCAACGTATCAGCACCAGGAGATACAATGCAAGCAGACGAACATCAGGAAGCACCACTGTCACCACCTTCCCCACCTCTCACTACACAACTCACTCCACCACATGACACTATCACCACCACGTCCACTACCACCACAATCGTCATGGGAATTCCACTCTCTCCGGGAATCCAATTCGGGGGAGTCACCATGCCCACTTTCACCACTCTCTTCACTAACGTCACATCTACCCCACCCACGATCCCCATCTACACGGTCACTCAAACATTTGACACTATGGAAACATCTCCTGCCACTGCACCGCTCCCTCCCCCCATGCCACCTCCATCTCCCATACCCCCTCCACCCACATCTCCACTTGCATCCACATCATTCACAACTCCCTTTCCCGCCCCCATTCCCCCTGCATCTTCACCCCTCCTTGCATCATTTAATGTACAGAGTATATTCCTAGCTTTAAATCAATGTGTCTATCAACTTCAGAATGAGTACAGAGCTCTGGACGGCCGGTATCAACAACTGACAACAAATCACCAGAACTTACAAAGGCAATTCACAATTCTTGAAGAGGAAAATGCAGATGTGAATCAATGTTATACAACGCTTGAGCAGGCTCACCAAGCACTACTAGAGGCACCCCAACCATCGAAAGAATCAGGCGTCAAACAACTAGAAGCCTTGCTCGAAGTATACCAGGTCGATAACCTACGAGTCAGACGTAACTTGGCGCTACTCAGGAAACATATGGCCACAGCACTTGAAGAGAACAAGAGACTGCAGAAACAAAATGAAGAGAATCTGGAAGCGGCAATGGAAGGCTCTCCCCATGAGATAGATCTAGAGCAGTTCAAAGCAGTTCCCTCGGAGACGATGAAAACCATTTTGGAAAGCTATGCAGATCTTCTGGAAGCCCATCATGACTTGGAAATAGAACGTGACACACTACGGAGCAGACTTAAGGAACAGGAAGAACAACCGAAGAGTGTCACATCAACCTCTACCTCAGACGAAGTAAAGGCCTTAACTGAGCAGGTGGTAGAATTACAAAAGAGGTTACTGACATACGAGAGGCAGCCCTCTCCAGTAGTAGAACCAGAGCCAGAAGAGTTGGTCCCTATTGAGGTAGATGATTCGTATGAAGAACCATATGTTCCTATGCCGATGCCAGGAGGGCAACGAACCTCCGAGGGACTAGACACCTTGGAAGTGGAAGCACCCGAGTGGCTTCAAACACTGGAAAAGACAGCGAACACCCACGAAGAACGGGTGGCCATTCAGATCCAATCACTAGCGAACCTAGAAGAAACTGTCATAAAGTCAGAACATTTCAGAAGCATGTCTCATCATAGATGGATCGGCACCAATAATGACCAATATGTGCCATACTGCATACTTTTGGCCGATTACAACGCCGAGATTCAACGACAATGCGGCAAGCCTCCCACATTTGCTACACAATTTGGTCCAGATGATATACCGGAAAGTGCTAAGCGTGGGTCCATCCATCAACCCACCTGGAGGATCAGGCTCTTGGAAACATATCCTGAAATGGTCCGAACCTGGAATAATATGCCGTTGTTTATTAAATATAATCCTTGTTACGTTCCAGTTCTTCGAAGACGCACCTGGCCTGAATTCACTATTGCCGTCAGAGACATCAAAGCCTGCGCAAAATGGTTAAATTACGTTTATCTAGCACCTCCACGAGGACCCCCCATGGTGAACTACATGATTTCTACAATCCGTCACTGGAGCATTCGGCTACGCAATAATCTCGATGTGATGGCCCAGATGTGTATGAAAATATTTGAATTAATGCTGATCCCTTTTAGGACGTTTAAGAACATTAAGGACCCCCACTTCTCAGGAGCAGGCTTCGTGACAGGAAACCAGGATCTGGTGTACAGTATGAGTACCACCCCATCAATTGAAGTAATATATGCTTGGCACGCCAGAATCAAGTACCTCCCAGCCTCCTTTAAACAGACATTTGAGGAGATGTTCATCACAGGCTTCTGGGAATATCACTCCGAAATCTTTATACCCAGACCATCACATCTCCTCCAATTATTTGCTGTGGAGAGAACTATTCACTCAGAACAATTGAGGGTGCCTCATCCAGATGTTCCCGGACCTGTGAATTGGGATGATTTGCTCACAGATCTAGCACGCGGCTTACGACTCGAAGAACACCACCTAGCCTCCGATGTCGTCCAATATTATGTTCAAAAATCCTCTAGACAAGGGTCTGTCAGGGGTGACAGACGCGAGAGTGGGGGGGGTGTTGGCAGCAGTCAGGGAACCGAAGGAGCCACAAGACGAAGAGAGTCAGAGCGAAGGGACAGCACAAGCAGACATGGCAGTCAAAGAAGATCTGGCAAGTAGGCCATCTAATTTTTCAGACATCAAGGAGTTGAGCACACAAGAAGAAAGAGCAAGTAGGGAGCTCAAAGAGGTGTATGACAAATCAACAGAGAAAATCCCTACACAAATAGTGATTTTCATCACTAAAAACCATTGTAAATATCATTTCGTATTTTTGCAGCTCCATTTTGTGCAAGCCAAGGAGTCCTTGAGCTTGAGGAGCTTTAGAAGTATCTACCTGCCAATTTTCATATTTTTTAGATCTCGTTTGAGCCCTCTAATAAGCCCTGGAACCTAATTTTTAACTAGGCCGGACACTAGGTCTGAACAGGGCCAAAACCTAGTCAAAAACTATAAAAAGAGCTAGAGAGCTCATTTTTGGGGTTAGATTGTAATTGGAACGAACTTGTAAGAGCTTTTCGAAAGTAATCTAAAAACTCCATTGCTTCTCACTCTTTGTCTTGCCGTGTGTGCGCGTGTGCGTGTATGTGTGTGCATGCTTGTGTGCTTCTCACTCACGCACTTGTGCCTCCACTTGCTCGAGGTCTTCATACCATCCTCACGTCTTCCCGGATTGACATTAAAGGAGGTGCTACTCATCACTGAGCTACAATGTGTTACCACAAACATGTATTATTTTGGTCAATCAATTTGATTTGATCAAAGTTAATCTTAGTGATGTTATTTCATTGATTGTCTCTAACATTTTTTATGACTTACCTAACTTGCTTCTATAGTTGTATATTATGTATGAATGTAAGTTTTTAGGTTTTTAAGGTTTGTATATGTGTGCATGTATAAGTGTGTAAGTCTATACAATATATGTGTGTGAGTATGAGAGTGTATGTGACCAGGCCTATAAGTGTGTGTATCCAAGTATACAAATGTATGTCATATGACGTGTAGGTTTGTATATGTGGAGGTGAATAGCTATCCAAGTGTGTACATGGTTATGTGTGGATAACTATTGAATGGACTCTCTAGCCATTTAGCAATAGATGTATCAATTGAATCGTCTATATGTATGTGCAAAATTTGCATAGGAAACCTCTAGTAGCATTTTCTCTTATTATTCTTTTGTCTTTTCCCATCGATGCATCTATAGATGGGGTTATCGATGAGTCTACTGACATGGATACCGATTGATGGGGGATGGGGGTACCACTATGCCAGTGATATATTTTACCCACTGTGATACCAATAAGGTTACCCAACATGCTACTCATCCAGTGACCCACTTGTCTTTTGGTTATTTTACTGACTAGTCTCTTGACCAGAGACTGACCATGCTACCTCAATGGGTCTACTGATGCAAATACCAAATAATGTCCACCGATGGGTCTTTCAACACACACATCGATGATGAACATCGCTTCAGTTGAAAATTTCTGTGCACCCTACGTATTACACTATCACGTTAATTAAAATTGAAGTGCGTTGATTGGGAAAATGACTTGAAAATCTTGAGGTCCATGCTATGGAATGCTAACACTACCCTTAATAAGTTGTATGACAAAACTTGCTTAAATGCATACTTTAAAAACTCTTTAGTTAAGATCATGGGTTGTGCTAGTGTCAGGCTGGTAGGGGAATACATGTTTTGAAGCTCCTTTATTATAGCCTACATATTGGCTCTAGGGTTCCAAATGCCTCTGATTAGAGATGGCATGCACCATCATCTTTCATATTCAAGAATTAGAGAAGGACAATTCACCATTGTCCTGTGAGTGCCTAAATATTCAATTTTGGTGGTTTGGATGATTCCCTTATTGATCAAGATCTATTGATCAAACTTGGAACATCTTCCAATTAAACCATGTGTATGAAAGGAGATGTAGTGCTTTAGAGTTTTCATAACTGTAGATGCACAACCAAAAAGTACCAAACAAGGATCAAAGAAACATGATCATGAAGTTGCGCGGATATGTGACTTCAAATAAATGTAAATAAGGCATTTATCATTCATAAAACGTGCATAAGTACAGGCTGTTTCAAGATTTCATACCAAGCATTTGAAAGTTTCAAGAATTGGCAGAGGATGATAAATCTTGTTCCTGCATGGGACATTTCCTAATCTTTAGTCTTGCCTTGCTACATTGCAATTTTCATTTTGGATTCTAGATTCAAAATCGATTTCAACAAATCAAAGCTCATTGATACGATTTGTTCTGATTTTGAGGACCCCAATGGAATGGACGAAAGGATCCAGAAGCCACAATATTCCTGTATTTCTGTTAGCTTTTCAATATCGAGATCATAGATAAGGAGCAAACCTTCTTGACGTCCTCCATCTTCGAGGCAAAATTGCTCAAAGCATCCTAATTCTATGTACTATGGATTACCTATTGTCACTGGCTTGCAGAACTATTTCTTCAAAGTCAATTACTCTTGAAAAAGTTTCGCTGCTGGGAATATGTACGGATGGAAAATTTGCATAGGGAATGATTCTTCTATTTTTTGGTGAAAAGCAACCGCGCTAAATTTTACAGGCATGAAATCTTTATACATGAATAAGAATCATCTCACATGATCCGGTGAAAGCGCAAATTAGAAAAACCAAGTTGATGGGTTTTTTTGTAAGGACATGGCTAGACATCTGATATGGAATGGTAGACAAAGGATGCTTGGTAACTCAATGCTTCTTGAGTCTCCTTATCAAACTCTTACTTTTTCAATAGCCAGCAGCCCATTTACTGATTCAGGCTCCAGATAAATGCATAAGAAACCATAACTACACTTTCTTATTGCCATGATCCATAAAAATTTCCTCTATTTGCATGTATTGACAAACAAACGCACCCAGTGTAAAGCCCTTTGTCATAGGGAAGGGTGATTATAGGATGAAAATGCTTATGAATACTTGCAATTTCATGATAAAACATAGCTTGGAAAACCTGAAATTTTCATGCCCCGGATAATAGTCAAAATGAGATTATGTAACACTTGGTTTGGAATGACAATGACGGCAAAAAGCTTGTTTATCACTTCACGCACAAGTGCCTACCATCAACAAATACAAACTTACCTTAGGTCTTTACACTGGCCATGATCAGCAAGTAATGAAGACCCTGAGTTAGCAAAAAAATTGTGGATATCCTTGTTTGACTGGCAATCCAAGAATTTGGTGTTATATGAAGGAAGAAAGCAATTCTCATAGGCTCTCTCGCAGAAGCTTTTGAAAATACGTGCCATAGATACTACTCATCACTCAGACATTCAGTTTAAAGATCACATACATCAACTTACTAACATGATTCTTCAGGCATATTCCTCAAAAGCCTACTTCATATAACGAGAACTAATTGTCACTCCCAATAAATGAGACACTTTTTCCTGAAAAAAAGAAAAGGCTGTGTATGTTTGTGATTGCAAGGAAGCTCCTAAGTAGTTGATGTCTTAAGTATAGATTTACCAAGCCTAGATACTCAACCGAGATCTTCTCTCATGCATCACTCATGATTTAGTCAAATTTTGCTCACATGTTAGTTGACGTGAAGAAGTACTAATGCCAAAATCGCAATGGAGTGGAGGGAAACGAGCCTTGAGGAATTTAATGGTTTGTGAGTGTCTATATGGGACTCCTCTGCTGAGGAGCTGACTTCACATTCCTTGGGCCCAACAGCAAGATGCTTTTACCAGAAAGGAATCGCAAAGATTAGTCATTATTGGACATGATTGTCATTTGTTCAAGGCAAGTTCATGTAGGTATTGTGTACAAAAGCGTATGGCTTGAAAGGACTCAATCCAGCAATTTGATTTCCTCTTCATATAAAAGAGAACATATCAGTTTGGTCTTCTGGTAGGTGCAAAAATGTTGTTGGGCTGACAGCTGTAACTCTGTTGCTTTCCTGTGAACATAAAAGACAAAGATACATTAAAGCAATGTACAGAGATGGAGCATTAGGCAAACCACAGCAAAAAATGTATAGATCACATGCACCAGCTAGACAGTAATTATTTGAAGAGTGATTCTAGAGAGCATGGATATGTGCCTTTATCCAAAAGCATACCCCACCTGATATTACATATCATTGCCCTAGATGTGATAGCTATAGTGAGTCCATACAGCTTTACTCTGAAATTGCAGATACATGTAAGGGCTGTAAGCATGAAAATTGTATAATATTGGAGCAGCTGATTCCCAAGAAAAAAATAAATTCTAGATCACCTTTGGTCTGTGTGACCATCATAGTAAAGCATCAACGTGGATACTGGACCAACAGAGAAGAGCGATCCTTTGGTTGATCTGGCAATCCTACAATGCTGCACTTCTTAGAAGAAAGTGCTTATTTTCTGATGCCCTTCCTTACAAAGACTCAGATAATCAGTGCGATGGTTCTGATCAACCTTTTCAAACGCTCAAAAACACAAAGCTTTCATCTACAAGTTACGCTGGTATGAGTATGCACTTCAACAGCAACAGCGGTACCCATCTTTTGCGATTAAGGAACAGACTGAGAAACAACCTTCTGGTAATTTTTTTTCTACTTCTATACATCCTAACCTAAGGTCCATATACACGAACATATTTGCATTTTTGTTCTAGAAGCAACTAGAAGTTCAATCATACATTGGTTTCGAAGGGGCAAAGCTCTCTTGGCAGCAGTTAACTGCAGCATATGAGTTTTTTTTGCAGGTGAAAAACATGTGTCCTCTTTATTCATATGTACAGGAGAACAAACCTCCAAAAACAAGTATACAATGACCTTTTACAGGCTCAAAGTATATAGCTAGGTTGGTCAACTGAATAACATGATTCTAAAAGTCAATAAGGAAAGTCTCTAAAGAGTTCAAACCACAACTTTTCAGCATCCTTAACGGTAGAGCTCTTGCAAATACCCTATAAAGGAAGCTTATCTCATAAACCCCTGATTGCCACAATATCCGATGTCCCAACTGATCAAGAACCAACATCATACCATCATCTGCACAAGAGTATGTTCCAAAAGTAAATATAAAGGGGCTTATACGTTGAAGGTGCATAATAAAGAAAGATATAATTCCTGGCACAAACACTCAATATATTTACAGTTCCAACGAAGATGTTTCATACTTTCCACTGGATTGTTGCTTTCGGACAAGAGAAATGACCATGAGCAGGGCTGTGTTACTTACTGAAATTTGACTCCTGACAAGTTTGTTAGAACTTTTGGTTGACAAACCTGATGCAATCTTCCTTTTTAAAAAATAAATAAACACAATAACAATACACATCATAGACTTCAAAATACTCACACTCAAGTTATCAAACATTGTTTTCTTGAGATCAATGTGTAATTAAGAATTTGTAAATTATTATGTTACCCGTTTGAACTGTAAAAGCATAATTAAGCTGGAAGGGTTGCTGGACAGTCAACAATGGTCAAGTCTGAAAAATTTTTTTGACTCCAACATTAGATAAATAAAGAACAAAGTCAAGCACTTGTTCTTCAATGCTTCATTATACAGCCATGCTCATGTATACATTACTCCATAATTCCACCAATCATTACAGTTATAAATATCCAATCTCCTTTTTCAACCATCACCCAAATCCATCGACCTCTTGGGTGCTTTGTAAAAAAAGGCAAACATCAACATCAAGCTAGTTACTGCAAACACTAAATTTCCGATTTTTACGTCTATATAGAATATGGGAATCCAAGGACGGTTTAATGGAACTGTATAAGTCAATGAACTGAAGCCAGGATGATCTATATATGAAAATGCACCATGCAAGATTCTTCAAGCATGAGTTTTTTTTTTTTTTTTTTTTTTTTTCTTTCTAAATAAATAAATACCATGTGTATCAACACAATTCTCAGGACTATATAGCCATAAGCTCCATTATGCATAGCATCATAATACTATGACATCCCCACTAATGTCATCAGTGCCCAATAGTGGGTATAGAACTAAGAACAAATACATGCTCACGCACACACCACACAACATGCACACACCATGCCCATGAACTCCTAGGAAGCTCAGGGAAGTTAGTTTATATCACTTCCAAAAATGATGGGCAAACTCAGCCATAACGAAGCCTAACACAAGAGGAGTGAGCTAAAGATTAAAAAAATTAAAGATAGGATATACACACATATCAATTGTTCGCAACTCAAATGAAGAATCCACAAGTGAAAACTGCATGTCCACTAATGCTACAAACATAAATACCAAGATGAATTCAGACAAACCCCAAATTCACCCTAAAATGAAAGTGCAACTATAAGCTGATGGTTGTCAACCACAAGGCTGTATAGACATCAGTTTCATTACTCACAGTATCAGCTAAACACTTTGACTCAATAGTGGGCATAGAATTATATAGACTTCGGCTTCATTATGCATAGTATCAACTAAACACTATGGCATCCCCAATAACCATCATCAATGCTTAATAGTGGGCATAGAACTAAGAATGAATACATGCTCACACATGTTAGTATATATCGATAATAATGTAAATGAGGTGGTTTTGTTTACCTTTAAAAATAGTTGTATAATGAGCATATAAATGAAAATGATTCTATGGATAATATTTTTATAGAGATTCAAAGAACAATTGATCATTGCATATGAAATTTTACCAAACAATTCAGTTGTGTCGATTGTTCTTAATGGGCTTCATGATCCTAATCAAAGTTTCATATGCTCTTCGATAGATAATAAAAAAACAATCCAAATGCCTTAACATTTGAAGAGTTAATTTTTGTTTTGTTGTAAGAAGATCGATCTAAGCAGATCTTCATGCAATTTTCCTCTTGGCAAGAAAGTCATCAGTATTTAATGGATCTATAAGCTGAAATGCAAGTTTGATGGTAATGTTGATCACTGTAGGGGTAGGCTTGTAGACAATGGTGATGCTCAAAACAAAGGCATTGATTGTGATGAGAGATTTGCTCCTACATGAAGTATGTCACCCATTCGTAGTATCTCTACACTTACAACTCAACTATTGGAATGTACATAAGGTGAACATCAAAACTACAACTTTGAATGGGGATTTGCATGAAGAAATATATGTTCTTCAATCTCATGGTTTTATGCAAAATGGGAATAAAACCAAAGCAAGCAAGTTAAAAAAAAAGGCATTCTACGGATAGGAGCAAGTACGATGTGCTTGGTATGAAAAAGTACATGCCGATTTATTAGTACATGAATTTCAAAATAGTCCAACTGAAAGCACCTTGTATGTAAGCATATAGATTATATGTTTCTCATAATTGTTGTTTATGTTGGATGCACGCTTCTCATTGATCCTCATTAAATGTGCATATTTGAGTTAAGATTGATTTGATAATTGAGCATTCAATTTATGCAAGTTCATGGAAGCATTGCTTTGCATCAGATGAAATACATTGACACTTTATTGTAATGTTTTGATCTTGAGAGCTGTAAACCCACTCCAAGACATGGAGATAAGTTTATGGTCGAGTCTTAAGGATGCTAGAAATGCATTTTATGTAAGACTTTGTCACCAAATCGATGGATGCCTTATTTATGTATGCATACTTGGCCTGATGTTTAGTTTATTGTCCCTCGTATGAGAAGATTTATGATGCACAACAAAAGTGCAAATGCATTGGCAAACATTTAAGCATATCTTTCATTACTTATCTAGTATTTTACAGCTTGGGTTGTTTTATCCCAAGGGAGAATCAATACCACCAAATTCCACAAATGGTTTTTGCTTCATGTTTGATAGCTCATGCATATCTTGATTATGCAAGATGGAACATATTCAGAACAATTCTATAGAACCTATTATGGCCATTTCTAGTTGTGAGATTGAGGATAAAGGAGCTTTCCAAACCATTATTGTGTGTGTAGCTCAAACACCTTATGGATAATTTGGATGTTGGCCAAACTTCATACACCACCATACTTATTGATCATCAAAACATATTGACAATTACGAGAAACCCAATGTTTCATGCTCACACTAAAGTCATTGATGTGCACTATCATAATGTCAAGAAAAGACATTGACTCTTTGTTAGAGAAATCCATTTGGCATGTGTGCCCAAGCAAGGTAACGTTGTAGACCTTTTCATGAACGCTCGGTCTTGTTAAAAGTTCAAAGTTTTCTGCAAGACTTCAGTCTTATTGATCTTAGTCCACATAGGTTTGCATTCCCTTCTACACCAGCACAAACTTTTCTTCCTAACCACATCACTCCCAAGGGGGATTTGTTAATATAAAAATATGGGCTACTTATCTTCGTACATCCCACACTTAGTGATACATTATGTGTTGTGCTCCTAAGCTTCTTTTTCTCCCTCTTATTGTTTTTTGTGTTTGTTCCCACTCCCCTAACTCCAGCAGCACACACATGCATCTCACCACACACACACACACACACACACACACACACCCCACAAGCATGAACTCATAAGCTCTGCAAACCCAGTTTCAATCCTATTAATATAATCTCTTATATCCAATGAAATCATCTATCCTAGTTCCATCTTGCTTAGATACATCCAAAAAACCCATCCTTAATCTCTTAGGAAAAGATCAACGATGAGATTGCTTTTACTATTCAGTTTGGATGAGGGGATAAAATGGAATACGTTACAAACACATCCCAAAAGGCACAAGCAAGGGCCAAATCACAATTACTAGCATGGTCCTAGGGTCTATTGACCTTGGCTGCAACCAGACTCAAATGGCCATCAAATAAAGAGGAAACTGGATGTGCCTTGAGGCGATATACCAGATACCATACTTGATAGACCTGCCTTGAGCCATGAGGCAGTACATGAGATACTACACTCTCAGAAGTCTGACACGTGTGAGGGAGACTTCACATTTGAAACTGAGTTGTGAAAAACTAGGCTTGGTCAAACCTGAACATTACCCTAATTATTAAGCCTAGCTATCTGACAGCTGTTCTGTGCATGGAACTTAGGTATAATTCTTTTGTTGACATTTCACTGTTATATATCTGCGAAGTCAGAAACTGCAAATATGTTACTCATATACACATAAGCAGCAGGATCTGAGTCATCAAGCTGCAAAGCATTTCTGAAGGCCCACATACCAGTCTCTATGTTTCCCCATTTCTGGCAGGCACCTAGCATATTATGCCACACAGAAAGATTAGTCAAGAATGGCATTCCCTCACTTACTGCTGCTGCCTTTCCTAAGTTGCCAGCACGCCCATATAGATCAAGCACACATACACAGTGCTCTAAGTCAGGGATGATATTAAAACAACTGCTTATGACATTAAAATACAAAATGCCCTCCTCTACAAGGCCCTTGTGGCAGCATGAGTTCAGGATGATAGTGAATGAGAAAAGATCTGGTTGATTTTCTCCAGCTACCATTCTGTCAAAAAATTCAAAAACATCATTATCCTTTCCAAGTTGTGCACATCCTTCAAGAAGTTCATTCCATGAAACCATGTCCTGAACCCTTAAAGTGTCAAACATGAGTTGTGCCTCCTCGAGCATGCCACAAGTGGCATACATACTCACCAAAGCATTTCCAACCACTGGATCCTTCTCCAAGAAAGCTTTCATCACTACATCACGATGAATCTCTTGTCCTTTTGAAAAAGCACCCAATCTACCACAAGCACTCAAGATAGAGACACAGGTTATAGTATTTGGAGAGACCCCCCCAAGTTTCATGCACTCAAAGCAGCACAAGGCTTGCTCATAATGCAAGTGCTGAGCATATCCACTTATAAGGGTACTCCAAGATACAACATCCGGTACAGAAAGTTCATTGAAAACTGTTTGTGCCTTTACCATATCCCCACACTTAGCGTACATGTCAACCAAGGCATTTGCTATCACAATGTCCCTTTCTAGCAAAGCTGCCTTCATAATCTCAACATGCACCTCACAACCTTTCCAGAAGTCTCCAACAGCACCACATGCTTTCAAAATACACGAGAAGGTAGATTCATTTGGAGACAGGCCATCCCTTCGCATTTGTTCAAAGCAATAAAGTGCTTTCTCACCGCTCCCATTTTGCGCATAACCAGTAATGAGTGCTGTCCATGAGACCACATTCTGAACAGCAAGTTCATCAAATGTTTTCTGTGCATTTTCAAGCATTCCGCACTTGGCATACATGTCCACCACTGCAGTGCCTACAACAATGTCCTCCCTCACTAGCCCATCTCTATCAGCCTGAGCATGGATTTCTTGACCCTTCTCTGCAGCACCTATTGTTCCACAAGCTGTCAATGCACATACATAGGCAGCTCCATCCGGTAAAATGCCATTGGCCTGCATGTCATCAAAGCAGGCAAGTGCTTCTTCACCAAGGCCCATTTGAGCATAACCTGCTATCATGGAGGTCCATAGAACCAGATTTTTGGAAGGAAATGTGTCGAAAACTTCCCTTGCTATTGAGATTGCACCACACTTAGTGTACATATTGATAAGGGCACTTCCAATGAATACATTATCTTGCAACAATCCTCGTCTCTCGATCTGTGCATGCAATGTACGTCCATACTGGAGATTCTTTTCATAAGCACAATTTTTTAGTAAAGATGTGAGATTTTTCATAAGACTCGTCACATTCTTACTCTTCAACAAAATGGACTGTCAGGACTAATAGGGTTTATATGGTATTCCATCTGTATGCCCTTTACGATGAAGAGAAGGATCTGCATAGAGCACCTTGCGGTTGGACGAATTCAATATTCTGACTAAAAGCTGATACAAGAACTTATATTAAAGCAGATGAAGGAACCAGAAACTCTAAGAGCTGAGGATGAATAGAACGAAAAGCAGAGCGAAGTCCAATAGGTAGATGCTTCACAGTTCTAGCTTTATCCAGTGGACCACAGACATAGCAACAAGAAAATACTGGCAGACTGCTCTCCTTCATCTACATTTTGATGATATTGGACCTCCTTTGTTTACTCGAATCATATTCCTTGTTTTTTAATTAGCGTTAGATAGATCCTCTATTTGAATAGGTCCTGTTACTGCGGGAGGGGATCGGATGATATATGCAACTCTAGAGCACAATCAAAGGAGAACTGCTACGGAGAATCCGATTTCATGGAACGGAGTAAACTTTAAAGAAAACACATGCAACCCTCGGTTGTGGGAGATAACTAGATGATGATAGAATGGCTCTCCCACCCGGGGTTTACGATGATCATTGGCTCCTTTGTATATCTCTCTCTTTGTCCTTGTAAATATTTTCTCTATGTAATACAAAGTCACAGCTGCGCAAGGGCGCATTTTTTTTAAATGAAAAAATACATCTACATGAACTATATATGCGTACTATCTGCTCTCGGTCCTCTCTCTCCTTTCCCGGTCTCATTATTATCTGCTCTGAGCACCATCTATATCGCGGTACCCACTGAAACTGCTGCGTTCCATAGCCGTGTATCTGCCTCACTTATTCTATCTGGCGAGCAGTATCATAATAAGTTGAAGTGCTGCTAAATGATTGACAGCCGATGATGCTCATCCATACTCTTGCGTAGAACCTGTCAACTCCCGCAGTGCTATTTTCTTTACACATACGAATTCGACACTGACCCACGAAATTTATCTCCATCAACAATGGAGTAGCCAAACGCAATCGATCACTTCCACGAAGCCAGCTCTCGACATTAAAACGGGTTAATGAGCTTTAATGATTTTTTTTTCCAAAAAGGAAGTTCAATTGAAGCCTCGGCCGAACCTCCATTTAGAAAAAAAAAAAGTTCGGTTGAAGCCTAATCTCTGGGGCTTCGGGCTTGAATTGAATATAAAAAGTTCGGTTGAAGCTAATCTCCGGGGCTTCGGGCTTGAATTGAATATATTGAAAGAAAGATCTCTATAACTGAAGGGCATTCATGGAACTTCTTATATCTCACAAGAGAAGTGTTAGATTGCCTAACGCAGGATTCACATAGGGTGGTGGTACGTTGAATCATGACCTCTCATCCAATTATGTTTGTACATGTGGCAACCCATGTTCAGATAGGGCGGAGGTAGTGCAGATTGAGAGCTGCCAGGTCACGGCACACTTTCACTGATTTTGTTCGATATCTTCAGCCCGGCTCAAGAATGTACGGGGTTCCACATCAACAAATTATAACATATTCATTGGTCAAAGTTTCAGAATATGATTTTTTATTATTTTTTGTCCAAGTTCAGAGAACGTACAGAGTGAACACAATGTTCTGTCTCATGTGAACGTCTGAGTGGTGGCACCACACAAATCTGTTCAGTTCCACCTGGAATGAGAGTGAAAACTCACATATTACCACCGGACCTGTCTGAACCCACCCTATTGGGTTCACACAGAACCGGCGATACAAACACCCAAAAGTGTAGTGTTCCAGGTGGAACAGTGAGAAAATCATTTAGTTCCACTGATCATGTGTTCACACAAGAAGGCGGAACTGTGCAAAAGTTTTTTTTGTGCCACCGCCCTATGTGAACACAAGGGATGGCGAAACAAATACTGATTTTTAACATAAATCTTTATAAATACATAAAAAAGTATCAAACAATTACATAAACAAACATATCTTGTTACAATACATTGCATTAAAATGAAGCATAATGTAATTGGTACAAAACATGATGATGATGATGATGATGTATCCATCTCCTCCAAAGCTTCATTTCCAAAATGCTTTTGCACATTCATTCTTGCTTGCTCTTTGTACATTATGCTTGCAATCCTATCTCGTCGCTCTGTGTTGCTCCCAAGATCAATTGCTTCTTCATTAGTGCATTTGCCACAATCCATTGCTTCTTCTGATCCGATTCCATGTATTGCTCGTAGTTCTGCCAAGGACATGGATACTACTCTTTCATTCTCTTCTAATTGCCCATTCTCACTTGCCAATTCTGCTTCTGCTTCTCGAACCCAGCCCATATCAAAAGCATCTCCATGACAAATGCAAATGTTATGGAGTACAAGACATGCAGCAACAAGATCTGGCATATAACGTAGATCCATATCACATCTTTTTAATAACATTCGAAATCTTGATTTCAACATGTTGGCATCCTCGTACTTGATTGGATGGAATTCCAATGATA
>CM035407.1:95594732-95602232 GCA_020310875.1 Ceratopteris richardii | reverse complement strand
CGCTTATACCAATGCTTATACCGAGGCTTATACCGACGCTTATATCAACGCTTATATTGGCGCTTTGGTTCCGATGCCTACACCGACCCTTACATCGACGTCGGGGCAAAATTGCACCCGTTCATTTTCCTCGGTAGAAGCCTCCGTATACCCCTGATATATTGTAGTGCATGCATATGCAAATGCATACATGCAACATATGCAGATGCATATAAAAATGCATACATGCAACACATGCATATGCAAATGCATACATGCAACATATATGCATATGCATATGAAACATATATGCATATGCATATGTAACATATACATAAATGCAACATATGCACATGCATATGCAACATATACATAAATGCAACATATGCACATGCATATGCAACATATACATAAATGCAACATATGCACATGCATATGCAACATACACACATGCACATGCATCATACATAGATGCACATGCAACATATGCACATGCATATGCAACATATACGCATGTATATGCAACATATGTGCATGCATATCCAACATATACATAAATTCAACATATGCAACATCTATGCACATGCATATGCAACATGTATGCACATGCATATGCAACATATACATAAATGCAACATATGCAGCATATACATAAATGCAACATATATGCACATGCATATGCAACATATACATAAATGCAAGATATGCAACATATGCACATGCATATGCAACATATACATAAATGCAAATGTATACATGCATACATGATGTATCATTGCATAATGTAACATGCGTAATTGCATACATGCAAACATGATTGAAATGCAAACAAAATGTAAAAAATCTACAATTAGGATGACTCCAAATTTCATGAATAAACTATCAAAACATAGCTCAAAGGAAATCCAATTACAAGTCAAGTGTTAAGAATATAGTCCAAGATCATAAACATTAAAGTTTTCTTCCTAGGAGATTAAACATGATAGAACCTAGCTACTCTTCTTAAAGCTACTTAAAAATTCACACATGCTCGTATGAAGCGCACTTAAGAGCTTCAAGTGTTCTTCTTCTATGAACACATGCTTATTCTCCATTTCCTTGAACTAGTGAATAAGATCCTTCCCATTATCCACCAAACCGGCAAATGATTCATCCCACTTTGGAATGCTTCGTCGAGAAGAGGATGAAGGTAATGGTACGGGTTCACCCTCATGAAGTTCACTTCCACTTCCGCCATTGTCATTGGAAAGGTTTGCACTTGAAGATGTGTGACTAAATGGAGTCACAATTGGACGAGTATGGAAATACTCATCTACCACATCAAACCATTTGCACGTTATCTTCTTGTTGTTGCCCGAAATGGAGTTATGTGCCTTGTCTTGAGGGTATTGTCCCAACACCTTTGCCCACTTCTTTCGACATGCTTCACTATCTTTATCGAAGTCGGGATAGGTTGAAGCTAATTTCGTTGAAACTTTGGCCCATAAGTTGACTCCTTGCTTCAATTGGTTGTTGAACTCTTCACTCATTCCTCCTCGTATGTGAATGAGTTGGTCCACCCAATGGTCCTTCCATTTGCTTTTCTTGCCATCATCTTCATCCCCTAAGTCAACGACTATCTTCCTTTTGGTTGTTTTGCCCTTCTTTGCTATGGGTTCTCGTGGTTGAAGACTTTCATGTTGCCTATCCTCCTTCCTCTTTGTTGACTCTTCATATATTTTGTCTCTTCACGAAAAGAGAAACAAAATATATGTAGAACACCTTTTTAACTTGACCTTCACTCCAATAAACCTGAAAAAAAAAGAAAGAAAAATAATGAATACAGATGCCAATATAAAACATATAATAATATAAAAGTGAAATAAAAAACACCTCTGTAGCACTTGGTCCTTCTACACTAGATAGTTCTCCAACACTTGTTGTTTTACACTGGATAACCCTCCTCTTCACAGCATATCCTTGGAAATGAGCATTGAAATTTGCAAGCTTCTTTTATAGAGTCTTCAAAAATGTACATTCCAGAAAAGTGTACGATGCTAGAAAAATGCGTTGAAACTATAGATGATTTAACATATGACTTTGTTTTTCTCTTTAAATAAAAAACACCTTACATCAAACGTTCATTTCCTACTCTTGATAGTATTCTTGATAGTATTCTGTTTGTTTTTTTAAATAAAAAAGGACGTTCTCTGATGTTAACGTTCGATTTTTGGTTTATTATATTGTTGTTTTGCTGACATGGACCCTCAGTGCCGCTCAGGGGCGGGGCTTACCCCTTAGAACATTTCAACAGATTTTGGGGCTTGCGCTGGTAGATGCTGGCAGGAAGTACCACTGCCCTCTCTGAACGGGGCTCAACACATGGTCTCCAATGATTGGAGCAGAGAGGTGGCGCAGTTGTGCCACTGCGCTCTCTGAATCAGGCCTAAGCTTCATAGGGAAAGAACTGCCCAAGGCATTTAGTTTCAATAGCCCAAAAGCATTACAAGGATAGATTGGCCACACTGGCCTAGGCATGTCCAATAGCCCACAAGAATTGAACACACAACGTTCATCTCAAGAGGTGAGTGCCCAAACAACTCACCTATGGTGCGTGGACTTGGCTTTAAGGATTCAAGAAGGAAAGAAGACGAAAATGATGCAGACATTAAGATTAACTATGCAAAAGAAAGGAGGATGAATTAGAGCAGTAGGAATAGATGCATTGTGAATGTTTAACACCGCAAAATTGTACCATGGAGACCATGAAATCCATCCACAACAAAATTAGGAAACGATTTCACTTTTCATCCATCTCATCATGAACTCACCACCAGAAAGGGCAACATCAACATTGCTTCGCATAAGATGAACAACGAAAAGAAGTCATGATGTACACAACAAATTGGAAATTAAGGTTATATGAAAAAGGCCGAATGCATAGAAATCTTACACCATCGAAAGACAAAACATGATGACAAGATAATCGATAGAATAAGCATTGAGGATTTTGATTTCCATGGTAATCATCATAATGGATCTCAAAAGTAAGTTGTTTAAGGCATATAAGTTTTCTATTTAAAGGAAGTTCACCAAAACTTAATCTCTTTTATAATCTGAATCAAATTGAAAAAATAGTTATACATGTGAAGGGCATACTACCCATGGGACCTTGTGTATCTCACAAAGCAGGGGTTAAGATGTTGAAGGTAATATTGGGAAAGAATTATCTGAAGGCATCTAGTTTAAACCTGCCCAAAAGCATTACAATAGCCTAGGACCCACAATTGTCCAACCATCGTAGGGAGGGGTTGAACCCTCGCCCCCACCTGAAGAGGCAAAAGGTATAATCGGATTGCTTAATGCATGTGGACAAGGCATATAATTAGAGTAAATTAACCTTAATGAACTTAATGAACCTAGTCCATGTCAATTAGTTCAATTGGGTAGAACTCTCATCTCTTGAGGCACAAATAGAGGTCCAAACCTTGCATGTAGCATTGGACATGTATTGGGGCTTATGCCAGATTTCAAACTAGTTTCCCTATTGTTGTAATGCCTTTGGGCAACCTACTAAGTCCTAACCCTTGCTTTGTGAGTTACAGGGGGTCCCATGAGTACTATGCCCACCTTCGCTTATACTGTTGTTCTTTCCATTAATTGAAGCAAACAAGATTAAGCTTTGACCGAACTTTCTCTTTATTTATTATAAAGGAAAAAGCAAAAAGAAACTTAATATCAAGTCACAAGTAATCTACTATATGGTTTATTACTTCAAGACTTCTTTTTTCCTTGATTCAAGAACCATGAAGGATGACATGCTTTGTTTTACTTGGTTAGATGTAAAGTATAACATGGAACCATGTTGGAACGATGATAATGGCATTTGCATCATTATTTAGGCATTCACTTTATGCAAGTTGATGGTGGAATAGCTTTGTGTCAAACAAAATATATTGACACATTATTGTAGTGTTTTGGCCTTGAAGATTGCAAACCTATTGCCACTCCTATGGAAACAGGTTTACGGTTGAGTCTTCATGATGTTGGAGATGCATTTGATGTTGTTCTCTATTAGCAGGTTGTTCGATGCTTGATTTATTTATGCATTACTCAATTAGATATTCAGTTTGTTGTCTCACAAATGAGCAGGTTTATGCATTGCTTAGGTTTTAAGCATTGGTAGGTGGTTAAGCACATCTTTTCGCTACTTGAGTGGTATCCGACTACTTGGATTGTTTTATCTCAAGGCGAGATCACTACTACCAAATATACATGCTTTTTCTAACTCTGACTGGGCTAATTGCTATGACACTTGTGTGTCCACCAGTGGTTTTTGCTTCATGCTTGGTACCTCATGCATATCTTGGTTGCGTAAGAAGCAACCTACTATGGCCACTTCTAGTTGTGAGGCTGAGTATAGGGCACCTTTCCAAGCAACTATTGACTATGTGTGGCTCAGATGCCTTATGGCTTATTTGAGTGTTGGTCAATCTTCTGCCACCACCATCTTCATTGAGAGTCACAACACATTAGTAGTTGCGAGGAACCCTATGTTCCATGCTCCCACTAAGCACATTGAGGTGCACTATCATTATGTCAAGGAGAGGTTCTCCGCTTGAGAGATCAGTTTGGCATATGTGCCCACATAGGAGAACATTGCAAACCTTGTCACAAAGGCTCTACCTAGAGAGAAGTTTGAAGCTTTCCACAAAGCTTTGGGCTTACTTCCTTTTGTGGATTGATTCCACATAGCTCGGCACTTCCTTATACATGAGTGCTAGCTCCTTGTTCACCGCATCACTCCCAAGGGCGGTTGGTTGATATATACATTTCGATAATGATGTGTCTAAACACACAAGAACCATCAGGGTACTTTTTTCCCTATTTAGGAGGTTTTTTCCCTCGACTTGTATATATGCCTATAACCCTAACAGGTCATTAATCTTTGTGTATATTCTCTTGGTAATACATCCGGTATTGTGTTTTGTGCTCCAAGCTTCTTCTTCTTCCTTGTGTTGTTCATGTTATTCCACAGACCTCAAACTCCAACAAATAGATCAGTTGCATATGCTTTCCCATACAAAAATGTTGAATCGTTTGACATTTTTCCAAAGTAATCTACACTCTCGTAGCTATTCAAAGGCACCAACCTAAGCTGCTTTGACTCCATCACTTATTATAGAAAACCACTTATGATAGCTTTTCTTTTGCTCTAATATCTGAATAAGTGCAATCTGACATGTCAAATGAGGCATGCAAATCAGCCTTAAAATTAACAATATGCTTCTCACAAGGACTAGTGAGCAGCATGTCATCAACATAGACAACAATGATCAGAAGCACATCATTTACACACTTCACATATAAGGTGCTCTCAGTTGGACTGTTCTCAGAACCATGTGCAATCAGGTAGGCATGTATCTTTTCATTCCAAGCACGTGGTGCTTGCTTCAAACCATATAATGCCTTTTTCAACCTACACACTTTGTTTTCGTGCCCTTTCTACACAAAACCACAGGGTTGGAGAACATACACTTCTTTATGCAAGTCACCATTCAGAAATGTTGTTTTAATGTCCAACTGATGTATGCTACAACCATGATGATCTGCAAGTGCACAAATGCTACAAACAATAGTCATTCGGCATGTAGGAGCAAAGGTCTCATCAAAATCAATGCCTCTTTCTTGAGCATAACCCTTTGCAACAAGCCTAGCCTTATACCTATCAACTATTCCATCAGGCTTACACTTTAGCTTGTATACTCACTTAGTGCCAATGGCCTTTTTGCTTGGAGGCAAGTCACATAAAGACCATGTACCATTTTTTATAATAGCATCATATTCTGATTGCATAAAAGCCATCCAATTTTCAAAAGTTTATGCTTCATCAAACAAAACAGGCTCATTCTCATCACAAAGACTAGAGGTAGCCATAGCATAGCAATTTGATGCAAGAGAAGTACTATGAGAGCCTAAATGAGTACGATATGATAGAGGTGCATCTAATTTTCTATCTTGCAAAGTATGCACCAACCATTTAGGCATAGTCTTTGCCTCCTCTATATCAGTTCTCTCATCAACAAGTGCATCATGTAAATCGGCATAAAAAATGGAATGATTTGCATCACCACATAAAACCTGTAAAAGCTGCAAAACTGCCTCATTTGGACTAGCACTAGATTGTCCACCTATAAAAAGAGGCAACAAAGTTTCATACATATCTTTGGAGCTAACTGATGTCTCCTTAGTACATGAAAGTAATGGCTGAATTGCATCTTCCACAAAAATTACATCATGGCTAACCAAAATATCAGTTGTTTGTTGCATCTTGGCTTTAGCTCTTTCTAAATTTGCTTGGAGGTCCGCCCAATAACTCCAAAGCACTAGGAAATTTCTTTGGCATTCATATGGTACTGGGACCAGTGGGATTCATGCCATAATTCATCTCAAAAAGAGATATTCTTGTCACTTTATGAGGTCTATTATTATAAGCAAACTCTACTAATGGCAATAGCTATCCCAATCTATCTGCCTCTCGGACACATATGCTCTCAACATGTCCTCTAAAATTTGGTTGACCCTCTCGGTTTGACCATCTATTTGTGGATGATCATCACTACTCATTTTGAGTGACACCTTCAATTTGTCAAGTACAAACTTCCAAAAGTGTCTTGTGAATCTAACATCCCTATCTAAAACTATGGATGTCGATAACCCATGCAATCTAAAGACATGCTAGATAGAAAACTCTGCTACCTGTGGAGCTTCTATTGTCTCCTGTGTGGGTATGAAATGAGCCATCTTGCTCAATCTATCTAACTATGATAGTATCCCTCTTCCTTTGGGTCCAAGCTAACCCCACTATGAAGTCCATGGATACACTGTCTTAACAATGAGATGAATTTTTACAACAACTGCTCACAGACCAAGAAACTAGGATGAGATACATGAGGAAAATGCATGATCAATATGAGAATCAAATTGTTAAACTTGCTCTGGAGAATGGAGTAAGCCTAGACAAGCATCATTGGGTAGTAGAAGGCCTAGGAATACCATTTTGTATGGTATTAGAAAGCATTAAAAACTATCAGACTATCAGGGTAGGTGTGCCACCAAATGCATACCTAGAATACGATGAGGATTCGGTCATCACAAAAGAATTATTTGAGAAATCCAATCCCTCATGGAGGAATATGTGGTTGGATAGAAATAAAGACTACAAAAAGATATGGAAGGAAGCTCCAATACGGTTAAAAATAAATCCAGCCTTCTGTCCAATGGAAAGAAGAAGAGATTGGACCATCTAGTGGCTGAATTTTCCAAAGATTGCAAGACCTAAAAAAGGAGCTTGGCCAATGAGGAAATACATGCTTACCACTACCAAATCATTGATAGAAAATTTAAATGATGTCAATGACTGCATGTATATTATTAGTTAGTGTTTTAAAACTAATAATCACTTGTATAGAAACCTTTACTGATACGGATGTAAGAACCCTTAAGTATATAGGTTTTGACTCATACTCAGTTGATAAATTG
>CM035407.1:95519732-95589732 GCA_020310875.1 Ceratopteris richardii | reverse complement strand
ATAAAAGGCTTCCACTTCTCATCTCCTCTTAGCCCTGTGAGAATTTGTCTTACCAATTTGTCTTCTTCAATATCTTCATCCACTGCACCTAAAGAATCTGCAATGTCCTTCATCTTTGTTACATAATCAGATATTGATTGTGAAGCCTTCTTCTTGAAAGTAGTAAACTCTGCCCATAATGAAGCTTTCCTTGATTTGGTTGTGTTCTGAAAATGCTCTTCCAAAGCATTCCAAATGTCAGTTGCACTTTCAATTCCTCTAATATGAGGAAGCAAATAATCATTAACTGCCATGTAGATTATGCTCCTTGCTTGAGCATCCTTCTTCATCCAAATCTTTATATCTGCAAGCTCCTCCCTAGTTGGAACACTAGGATCTTTAAACTCTGGCTTTTCTTCCTCTCCTGTGATGTATCCCATCAGATCTTTGCTCATAAGATGAGCTTCCATTCTCATAGACCAAGCTGGATAGTTCTCTCTATCCAACTTTTCAATTTGAAGACTATCTCCCATCTTTGCTTCACCTGTAGTCTCAGATCTTTAACCTTTTCAAGAAATGAATGTACCTTTGCTTCGAATGTTGCTCCTTCTGATCCTTTGATAACCTTTATGTGTCTTCCTTCAATCTTTCTTCACACTTTATCCTTTGAACCTTCGAGATGTAAAGTTTGTATGTCTGCAGCAGTCGGAGTCTTCCTTTCCTCAATTTTGATACTTCCTACTTTGATACCACTGATGGAGAGTGTTAATCTCCAAAAGAACAAGCTATCCTTGATGTTAGACCACTCTATATCAAGAATAACTTCAAACTCCACTCAATTTTGAAAATCAGTTATCAAACTATCAAGAATTGATCAACTGTGGAAAAAATTACTTCTCTTAAAAGTCTGCTGCAGATTAATCACTCATTGACTAATCATTCATGTAAAGTTTTTGATAAAACTTTGTAGAATGTGTCGCCTAGAGATTGCGCACTTTCTCCAAGTTAAATCACTTCAAATGATTGAGTAGAATGTGAGAAATGACTCAAACACTTTACCTATGTCTGAAACTGCCTCTCTGTAATGACGACTTTGACACCTGTAACTTCTAAGCTATGATTCTCCCAATTTATAGCCCGTTTCATCAAATACTTTTAGCCATAGATGACTTACCTCTCAACTTAAATTTTGAGTCCTTATTTGTGTAAAACTTTACACTGTGCACTGAGCACTGACCATTTCTTCAACCACGAAATCTGCGCCTGTTTCAGAAGACACTCAGAACTTTTCACATATGAATGTTCCTATTCAAAATTCTCTCAGCCTGTTTGCAATTGGACTTTCAAACTTTAGCCATAGATAGATTAACTATGGACTTAGATGTGTGCAAAAGGATTTCTCTAAAGATTAACCACAGAAGGAGAATCAGGAAAAAGATCGACGCGCTATTCTTTTGAAAACTTTTCTTCTCATAACTTTTCATACATCTGATGGATGATACATACAATGTTCATCATTGTTGATGTATGAAACACCACAATAAGTGAATTAATGTGACACTAGAACACCTCTATGGTCACCATTAACTCATTGCCACTCCAAACTTTGAGAAATGATAGCCTAAAGTGAGAACTTTGCTTCTACAGAAATTCCTAGTCACCGAAATGACATACCTTCAGTATTTTGCTAATTTCTCCTAGCTCAAGTTATATTTCTCCATGAAACTTTATATGCTAAAACTAGAAGAGTAGAGCTTTCCAACAAGCTATCATATGCATCAAACGGATCTCTAGAACTCAAGTTATGGCTTTCACAAGATGACCCTATATGAACTTCCAAAACTGGAAATTTTACCTGTTTTAGTAAGAGCGCCTGTTTAAAATTAGAATTCGATGCCTAGCTTGCAACGAGAATTCGATGCCGGGCATCGACTTGGGATGTTTTTGGCCACTTTTCAGCAGGGATTCGATGCCGGGCATCGACTTTCCGCATAAAGTCTTGATCTTTTGGACACCAAAACTATAGGTGATTTCATGCACACTTACAATATGACTTATCAACTGGAATTCGATGCCAGGCATCGAGTTGCTCCAACAACATCATCTTTTCAAGAAGATTTGGCAGTAGATAAAAATCAGATATGAAGATAAGGACTTATCAAGTGAGATTCGATGCCACGCATCGACTTGCTTGGAAAACTTCAACCTTTCAAATCATTACACAGAAGACAAACACTGGAGATGGAGGAAGAAGACTTATACACAGAACTTTAACTAGTTCTTGTCATAACTATGAAAACTCAGAAGCTTACAAGTGCTTTCTCGCTCAGAGAAGCCCGACTATACTCAGCCATACAAAAATGAGTTCTTCTCACTTTCTCATTGTCTTCCTCCTTCTTCTTCTCTCACCGCGTCAGTTAATACTAACTAACTTATATAGATTTTCTCATTCTCGTGACTTTTGAAAAACTTCTAGAACTAAAGTGAACTAACTTTACAAGTATAATACATTTGTGAATTTGTCCCTTCACATAGGCATGGGATTTTCTTCCTAAGATTTGACCTTCAAATATAGGTCCAATTAGTGAGTGTTTCTCCAACAGCTCCCCCTCAATCACTAATTGACATTCCTTGTTTCTTCATATCATCTTCTTTTCTTTTACTCCTGCCATGCTTTTGAATCTGCTGGTCTCCACACCATCCAAGCTCTTTGTCATTATGTCTGCTAACTGATCTTTAGTAGAAATGTACTCCACTTCAATCTCCTTCTCCATTACCTTTTCTCTGAGAAAATGATACTGTATCTCTATGTGCTTTGTCCTTGCATGAAATACTGGATTTGCTGCAAGATAAAGTGAACTCATATTATCTCCAAGTATTGTAGGTGTACCTTGATCAATGCCTAAGCTCTTGAACAATGTCTGCATCCATATGACTTCCTTAGCTGCTTCCACAAGTCCTTTGTACTCTGCTTCAGTTGATGATAATGCTACTGTATGTTGTTTCTTTGAACACCAACTTACAAGCTTATCACCAATGTATATCATGTAACCATGAGTTGATCTTCTGTCATCCTGGTTACCTGCCCAATCTGAATCACTGTAGGCTCTCAACTTCAAATCTGATGTAAAAGGATAATATAATCCTTCCTTTATAGTTCCTTTGATATATCTGAGAACTCTTTGACCTGCAATCCAATGTGGGTCCTTTGGACAATGCATGAATTGTGACAAAACTCCCACTGCATAACTAAGATCAGGTCTTGTTAGTGTAGCATAAATCAAACTACCCACAAGAGATTGATACTTCCTCATATCTTTGTAGTCTGCACCATCATATTTACTGAGCTTGTGATTAACTTCAAGTGGAGTTGAAGCTTCTCTGCAATTTTCCATATCAAACTTCTTCAATAGATTTAGAAGATACCTTTCTTGTGATACATATATGCCATGATCTGTATAAGTGACTTCCATTCCAAGAAAGTATGACAACTTTCCTAGGTCACTGATCTTGAACTCTTTCTCAAGTAATCTCTTTACCTCCTTGATTCCTTCATCTGAAGTACCTGTGATTATAATGTCATCTACATAAATACAAATGTAGATTGTACCTTCCTCTGTTCTTTTGATAAGTAGACTTGAATCTGCTTTTGAACTTTGATATCCAAGATCATTGAGATACTTCACCAGTCTATAGTTCCAAGCTCTTGGAGCTTGCTTCAATCCATACAATGCTCTTCTCAACCTGCAAACAAAATTTGGATACCTGGAATCTATAAACCCTTGAGGTTGTTCCATGTATACCTCATCTGATATGTATCCATTCAAGAATGCATTTTTTATATCCAATTGACTTAGGGTCCATCCTTTTGAAGCTGCAATAGCAATGATTGTCCTTATAGTTGACATCTTAGATACAGGACTGAATGTCTCATCATAATCTATGCCATAGGTCTGGGCATAGCCTTTCACCACCAGTCTAGCTTTGTATCTGGCTATACTTCCATCTGCAAGCTTCTTCACTTTATAAACCCATTTATTTCCAATAACCTTCTTACCATTTGGTTTAGGAACAAGTTCCCATGTCTTGTTCTCCTCCAGTGCATTGAACTCTTCCTTCATTGCTTCTTCCCATTGCTTCTTACCTTTAGCTTCATCATAGTTCTGAGGTTCTTCATCATCTTTGACCATATATGCATAGTTCTTCTGAGTTATGTAAGAAGTATCATAAGAATACCTTTCTGGTTGTCTTCTAGTCCTGCTTGACCTTCTTGGTTCACATTCTTCATATGCGTCTGGATACACTTCTTCATCAAATATAGGAGCTTCTTCATTTCTTCTTGTTAATCCACTTGTGGATGTACTTGCTTGCATATAGTCTTCATCTCTATTTACCTGCACAATTGATTTTCCTTTCTCACATCTTCTTACCTCTTCTTCAAATTCTTCAGCTGTATGACTTTGATCTGCATACCAACTTTTCTGTTCATCAAATGTAACATCTCTAGAAACAAGAAATTGTTTGGTTAAAGGATTCCACAACCTGTAACCCATCTGGTTTTCATCATAACCAATGAACACATATTTTTCTGCCTTTGGTTCAAGTTTATGCCTAAGTTGTGATGGCACATAAGCATATGCAATTGATCCAAACACTCTACAATGATCTAGTGTTGGTTTCTTACCCCACCAAGCTTCATATGGAGTCATTCCATTCAGAGCTGCACATGGTAATCTATTCACAAGATATGTAGCTGTATTTACAGCCTCAGCCCAAAGATAATTTGGACAATTCTTCTCCTTTAGCATAGCTCTAGCAAACTCAACCAAAGTCCTGTTCCTTCTTTCTGCTACACCATTTTGTTGTGGTGTATACCTGCAAGTTATTTCTCTCTTAATACCTGCATTCCAAAGATAATCATTGAACTCTTGGGAGAAATATTCTCCCCCTCCATCAGACTTCAGTCTTTTAAGCTTTTGACCTGTGACTCTCTCTGCATATGCATGAAAATGCTTGAAAGCTCCAAACACTTCTGATCTTTCCTTCAAAACATATAATGTTATCCATCTTGTAGCATCATCAATAAAAAGAACATAGTACCTTGAGCCACTGATAGATCCTTCTTTTGTTGGTCCCCATACATCTGTATGAATGAGCTCAAGTACTCCATCATGTTTGAATCCTTTCTTTTGAAATGGTAACCTGTGTGCTTTTCCCATTTGACATGCTTCACATTTATAAACCATATGTTGACTTTGCACATTTGGTAATCCTAGTACAGACTGATTAGCAACCATAGCTTTAATTCCTCTTTCATTGAAATGACCTAATCTCTTATGCCAGAGATCAAGTTCTGTAATCACTGCTTCACCATGTGTGAGCAAAGCTTGACCAATGTTCCCTTGCACTCTTAAAGTAAAGAGTCTACCTTCTTTCTTACCAGAGACAATCTGATTATATCCATTCTCTGGATCTTCCACAAATACTCCTTCATTTGTAAACCTGACTTGAAAACCTTTTTCAACTATCTGTCCCACACTAATCAAGTTTTTAGGTATTGTAGGAACATACAAAACATTGGTTAGCAAATCTGCTCCACTCTTGCATTTCACTTTTCCAATTGAATGTACACTATGTCTTGTATTATCGCCAGTTTGAACTGTGTGACTCGAAATACCTTTTTCCAATTCTGACATCAATTCTATGTTTCCTGACAAATGATAAGAACATCCAGAGTCAATGTAAAATACCTTTAGATCTTCTTTCTCTGATGTGTTGATTGAGTTCATCATCAATGATGTATGACTTTCATTCTGTGTGTCATTTGCATAGTTGTAGTAGGTGGTGTTGTAGGATTGATTTTGTCCCCAACTTCTTCCTCCACCTCTACCATAGCCTCCTCTTTGACTTTGTCTACCTCTTTGGAAATTACTTTGATATCTTCCACCTCGACCTCTGCTATTGTTGTTTTGATTCTGGTTTGATCCTTGTTGGTTGTGCCAACAGTCATGAGCCAAATGATTACTCAATCCACAGATCCAGCAAGCCTTCTTATTGTTATTTTGATTACCTCTTCCTCTTCCAAAACCTCTTGCTCTTCCTCTGCCAGTGCCTTTACCTCTTGCATAATAAGCTTGAGAACTAGACTCCTCTTCATCCTTTGCTTTACCTTTATCTCCTTTCTTCTTGTTATTCATGTACATTGCAGAACTTTGTCCTTTGTCTCCATCTCCCTTCAAGTCTTGCTCATATGTGAGCATCAAACCAAGCAACTGGTTCAAATCTGGAACATAATGATTTAATGAAAGTTCTGTTGATAAGACAAAAGGTTTCCACCTTTCATCCCCTCTCAAACCTACAAGTAGTTGAGCAATCAATCTGTGATCTTCAACATCTTCATCTATGGATCCAAGACTATCTGCAAGATCCTTCATCTTAGTGACATAATCACTAATGGTTTGACTTGGCTTCTTCTTGAATGTTGTAAACTCTGACCATAGACTTGCTTTCCGTGCTTTAGTAGTGCTTTGGAAATGATATTCCAATGCATTCCATATATCTTCATATGATTCCAATCCTCTGATGTGTGGTAGCAAATGATCAGAGATTGTATTGTAAATGTAAGCTTTTGCACTTGCATCCTTCTTCTGCCAATGCTTTAAAGCATCAAGTTCTTCTTTCTTTGGTCGGCTTTCATCTTCAAATACTGGCTTCTCTTCTTCACCTGTTACATATACCATGAGATCCTTACTCATAAGTAAGGCTTCCATTCTCATTACCCATGCGGGGTAATTATCTCTGTCCAGTTTGTCAATGGAGATATGATCTGCCATACTCCTTCCCTTCTGCTGCAACCTGTGAGCTTAAAGGATAAAGAATAATACCTTTTGGAGTTCTTTGTGTATGAATATACTTTTGAAGTAACCTTTTGATGCCTTGTGTCTTCAAATGCTTCACCTTTGAAACTTTAATGGAAAACTTTCCAAAACTTCTCGTACCTTTGTCGTCTTCTGCTCTCGAGAATCTTTCTGCTCTGATACCACTTGTTGATGTATGAAACACCACAAGAAATGAATTAATGTGACACTAGAACACCTCTATGGTCACCATTAACTCATTTCCACTCCAAACTTTGAGAAATGATAGCCTAAAGTGAGAACTTTGCTTCTACAAAAATTCCTAGTCACTGAAATGACATACCTTCAGTATTTTGCTAATTTCTCCTAGATCAAGTATTATTTCTCCATGAAACTTTAAAGGCAGAAACTAGAAGAGTAGAGCTTTCCAACAAGCTATCATATGCATCAAACGGATCTCTAGAACTCAAGTTATGGCTTTCACAAGATGACCCTGTATGACCTTCCAAAACTGGAAACTTTACCTGTTTTAGTAAGAGCGCCTGTTTAAAATTAGAATTCGATGCCTAGCATCGACTTGCAACGAGAATTCGATGCCAGGCATCGACTTGGGATGTTTTTGGCCACTTTTCAGCAGGGATTCGATGCCGGGCATCGACTTTCCACATAAAGTCTTGATCTTCTGGACACCAAAACTATAGGTGATTTCATGCACACTTACAATATGACTTATCAACTGGAATTCGATGCCAGGCATCGAGTTGCTCCAACAACATCATCTTTTCAAGAAGATTTGGCAGTAGATAAAAATCAGATATGAAGATAAGGACTTATCAAGTGAGATTCGATGCCACGCATCGACTTGCTTGGAAAACTTCAACCTTTCAAATCATTACACAGAAGACAAACACTGGAGATGGAGGAAGAAGACTTATACACGGAACTTTAACTAGTTCTTGTCATAACTATGAAAACTCAGAAGCTTACAAGTGCTTTCTCGCTCAGAGAAGCCCGACTATACTCAGCCATACAAAAATGAGTTCTTCTCACTTTCTCATTGTCTTCCTCCTTCTTCTTCTCTCACCGCGTCAGTTAATACTAACTAACTTATATAGATTTTCTCATTCCCGTGACTTTTGAAAAACTTCTAGAACTAAAGTGAACTAACTTTACAAGTATAATACATTTGTGAATTTGTCCCTTCACATAGGCATGGGATTTTCTTCCTAAGATTTGACCTTCAAATATAGGTCCAATTAGTGAGTGTTTCTCCAACAATCATCTACTCATCTATTGTCTTCTCTATCTCTTCTATCTCTCGCTCATTAACTATAGGCACGTATCTACATATATATACGAGTCTAACTCATCATTTTTAAAAAACATTGAAATATTTACAAGGGTAATATACAAAAGAACTTTATTTCTGAAACTCCTCTTTCCCTTGAAACTGATCTTCAATCTCTTAGTCATCTTTGCACTTTTGGACTTTATGTAATCACTAATTGTTGATTGTTCTGCTCCAACATCTATCTATCTATCTATCTATCTATCTATCTATCTATCTATCTATCTATCTCTCCATCTATTTGTCTATCTTTCAATCAATCAATCAATCAATCAGTGAATCCATCTATCTATCTATCTATCTATCTATCTATCTATCTATCTATCTATCTATCTATCTATCTATCTATCTATCTATCTATCTATCTATCTATCTATCCATCTATCCATCCATCCATCCATCCATCCATCCATCCATCCATCCATCCATCCATCCATCCATCCATCCATCCATCCATCCATCCATCCATCTATCTATCTATCTATCTATCTGTCTGTCTGTCTGTCTATATGTCTGTCTATCTATCTATGTATCTATGTATCTCTCTATCTAGATATCTATCTATCTATCTATCTATCTGTCTATCTATCTATCTGTCTATCTATCTATCTTTTGGAAAATCAAGCTTGCATTATCCTTGAGGTGGATATGCTCCTCATCAAATCCATCATTTGGAAGGTGCCATATATGTAACTTGAAGAATAGCACTTATGTGCACATTATTTCTTTGTATTGATTGATTGATCACTTATGATCATTTCTTGTAAGGTTCAAGGTATTTATCTTTGTAAAAGGAAAAAGTAAAAGGCCTAAAAGCCATGAGTTATGTTGGAGAAAAAATCAATAATTGGACATATATTTGAAGGTCAAAGCTTTAGAAGAAAACCACATGCCTATGTGAAGGGACAAATTCACAAGTGTATTATATTTATAAAGTTAGTTCACTTTAGTTCTATAAATTTTTTAAAATCACGAGAATGAGAAAATCTATATAAGTTAGTTTGTATCAACTGATGCGATGAGAGAAGAAGTGGAAGAGAGTGATACAATGTGAGAAGGAGTTCATTTTGTATGACTGAATAGAGTCGGGCTTCTCTGAGTGAGAAGCACCTATAAAACTTTTGAGTTTTTCCATAGCTATGAGAAGAACTAAGTAAAGTTTTGTGTATGAGACTCTCTCCATCATCTCCATGTTTGTCTACTGTGTGATGAGTTCAAAAGTTCAAGTTTTCCAAGCAACTCGATGCCTGACATCGAGTTTGTGCTGATAAGTCTATGTTTTATTCTCTGAGTCTTATGTACTGCTAAATCTCTTTGAAAATATGAAGTTTGTGGAGCAACTTGATGCCTGGTATTGAGTTTCAGCATAAAGTCGATGCCTGGCATCGACTTCCCACATAAAAGTGGTTTTCTTCACACCTGTGGTTTACGCACCTATTTTAGGAACAAAAAGTGGATGAAAAAAGCACAAAGTCAATGCCTGGCATCGACTTTTGGTTGCAAGTTCGATGCTAGGCATCGAGTTTTCATTTTTAGACAATGATCTTTACTAAAACAAACAAAATTTCCACTTTTGGAAGTCATACAGGGTCATCTTGTGAAGGCTATATCTTTCTAATTTCATCCACCAAAATACCTTGGAGAAATAATATTTGTGCTAAGAGAAATTAGCAAAATACTGAAGGTATGTCATTTTCGTGACTAGAAAGTTCTAAAAAAGTAAAGTTCTTGGTTTTGGCTATCATTTCTCAAAGTTTGGAGTGACAATGAGTTAATGGTGACCATACAGGTTGTCTAGTGTCACATTAATTCATTTATTGTGATGTTTCACACATCAACAATTTAGAAGTGGTTGAGATTAATTCTCAATCAATCAATCAAGAAGTAGATATGATTTCATTTTTCTCTTTTATACATTGTAGGAAAAGATTACAATCAATCTAAACTACCAAACCTGCATAATTTGGAATGAATTCATGAAGAAAAGGTGTGGACAAATCCTCAAGGGTCTATATAAAGAGTCCAAATCATTTCTACATTAAGTAGAGTGTGGAATTGAAACAATACATATACTTTGTGATCATTGCTTGGTGCCACTTCTATTCTCTACTGCTTCTTCCTCAGACTCAATCAACTTGCAGAGGTTGCTGATCTTTCTATAGAAGTTCAAATCAAATGCTTAAGCATTGATTGGAAAGGTATAAAAATTTCTAGTTTATGTGTAATAAGTTTCAAATATCCATCTTTAAAAGATTTTGTTGAGCTAGTCAAAGCGCAAGTTATCTATTTTGCATCAACTTGTTCTTGTTGACGTTCCATAGTACCTATTGGGTTTTATTGCACCCACCACAAGCCTAGAAAGTCTACTTTACATATCCAAAGAGCTAGGGTTGGTCCTATGCTGGTTTGTTGGATCAACTTCACCACTTGACAACTCAACTTTCCAAGCCTCTCCAAGCTTCTCCAACTTCTTTCACTGGTATCCAAGTGTAATGAACTAAATTCTATGATCTAAGGGTCCGACCAGTTCAAACAGATCTGAAATCAGACACTATTTGGTCACCTGTGTATATGACCAAATATCTCGAGTTCAGACTTACTACGAAGTCATTTAACCAAGTGATCCACTTAGCCTAGTGGTTAAGACTCAAGGATGTGAAGGAGGAGGTCTTGGTTTCAACCCCCATGGGATACATGGGGAGAGTGTTTTGCCGAAAGAGCTCTAGAACCTTCTAGAAGCATCCACTTGAGTTAACTCTGATTAACTAGGACACTTGGTGTACATGCAGTTACGTGGCTGATACATGGATGGTTAGTATCCACCTGCCGAAGCTGGCAGTCCCCTGGAGAGAGCTATATATATAGGCACAAGGTTGGGAGTAGAGTCATCTCTCCAACACGTGGTTGTCGTAATCCTAATGACAAGCCTAGATGTAGTCGTTAGCTTGGATTTAAAAAATCATGCATCCGAGAAAGTTAATAAAGTTTTCTTTAGAAGTTTTATCTGATTCTATCCCAAGACGTGATAAGAATCAAATAAAATTAAATGGAACTAAAATCAATTGAACTTTTAAGTTCAAAGGATAGTTGATATGTTCCAAATTAGAAGTTGGATGCTAAGTTCCATGCTTGCATCTCTAGTCAATATGCAAAGTTAAAAAAAAAAAAAAAAAGGCATGGAAACTTTATTAAGCACTTTTTTGAGAATGAGAAAAGTATGCTTGGTTTTGTTTAAGCTAATTAGAGCTTAAAGAAGAAAGCCACGTCAAAGTAATCTTTGGGAATTAAGCTACTTCCTAAAGATAAACCAATAAAATGACCAAAAGTCAAGAATTTCTTTTGAAGATCATTTCAGTAAAGCAAAAGATTCCAAAATGAATCATTAGCTTAGTATTACTTGATTCCTTGGCAGGAATCTAAAGTTCTTGAAAGAAAAATATCCCTAGATGTGAGATTGGAATCTTTCAAGTAAGTTTAATAGCAAGTAGTTCCCAGTAATTCCCAAACGATCGGTATGGGTACTTAAGTCCAAATAATGATATAACCTAAAGGTATTTCAAAGATTCTTAGCTTTGAAATATGAGAGGCATCAGTGTATGCTTGGAGTGAAGTTCAAGGAAAGATCTCTAAAAATCCTACAGGTAAGCAAAGAAGCCTTAGATAGTTAAGGAGATCTTAAAGATAAAGACTAAGTCTTTATTTTAGTCGCAAGGCCAACTAGACTTGATCAAGCTTGGCCATGATTGTCCAAGAATGTGCAACTCTCTATAGATTGCCCAAGTATTGGCAATAAAATTCCTTTTGGTAATTATTCACTCAGGTTCCATTTATCCAATGGAAAATTATGAAAAATTTAAGTTGTTCCAAGTCTGAACAGAGTAAGGAATTCCAAGAATGTAGTCTGCAACCGTGAAGACGGTACTTAAGTCTGTGGAAGGTAAAACATATTGTTTGCCTATCCTTAAAGGGATTTTGGTACAAATCCAGAAAGCATGAGCAAATGGTTAGACTTACACAGTAGAGAGATTCCTGTAAAATCCGCCAGGATAGATACCTAAAGCATCAGTAAGAAAGGAATCTAAAGACAAGAAGTCAAAAGCTCTTGTCACTACAAATTGATCAATAATAAACCAATTGAGCTTGAATCTATGAAAATTCAAGTACTTGGAATCCTAGTTGGTTTTCATTTGAAAACCCTAGCAAAGAAGGATGGATGTTCCATCAAAAGGTTTTCAAGTTCCCAAAGGAAAGCACAAGATCATGAAATGATCATGTGAAGGGATCAAAACCTAGAAAATCTAGTTAGATGTAATGCTTAAAACTTCAAAATTCTCCTAAAGACTTGAATCAAAAAGGTACTTGTTGAAGCTCAAGATCAAGGACAAAGCATGGAAGCGCATCAAGGAAGTGGACACACAAGAAGAAAGAGCAAGTAGGGAGCTCCAAGAAGCACGTGTCAAATTTTCAGAAGAAATCCCTACAAAAATAGTGATTTTTATCACTAAAAACCATTGTAAATACCATTTTCCATTTTTGTAACTCCATTTTGTTCAAGCCGAGGAGTCCTCGAGCTTGAGGAGTATTAGAACTATCATCCTACCAATTTTCATAATTTTTAGACTCCGTTTGAGCCCCCAAATAAGCTCTGGAACCTATTTTTTAACTAGGCTGGACACTAGGTCTGGACAGGGCCAAAACCACTCAAAAACTATAAAAAGGGCTGGAGAGCTCATTTTTGAGGTTGGCTTGTTGTAGATTTCAGTTTTGTAAGAGAGCTCTTTGGTAATCGAAGCTTTCCATTGTTCCACCCTTTGCTCTTACTTTGTGCGCGTGTGTGTGTATGTGTGTGCATGCTTGTGTGCTTTCACTCACGCACTTGTGCCATCACTTGCTCGCGGTCTTCATACCGGTCCTCACGTCTCCACGGATTGACATTTATGAGGTGTATCTCCTCACGTTGGTACTCACCATTGTGCTAGAGTGACACCAAATTTTGGCGCCGTTGCCGGGGAGAGAGCTTGGAGGACGAGCGGTAAGACGTAGAGTAGCGACGTTGGAAGGTAAAAAAAAAATCATCATTTTCAGTTCAGTTTTTGAATTTTCCTTCTTCTTCATCTTCACCATCATCACCATCTCCACCCACCTTCATTTTCTCAGTTTTTTCCATTTTTTAGAGTACATTCACCTTTGTTTTTACTTTTGGTTGTGAGCAAGAAGCTTAGAGAGGGTGCAGAACAGAGGCGCTGAAGAAGTAGTACTAAAAACAACAAAAAATCTGAGTGAACAGCCGGACAAGACAAACCTGCACCAAGTATCGTGGAAGCTGCGCCAGAGATCGTGAGTGAGAAATCGGGCAAACTGGGGTTACACAGAGCAAGGGGAAGTGACTAAGAAGTTAGAGAGACTCTCAAGGTGAGAAAACACACATTTAATCTATAATTTCTCAGTAAACTAAGTTTGGAAAGGGAAACGATCTGCGTCAGGTATCGTTTGGTACTGACAGAGGTGAAAAGGAGTGATTTGGGGTGATACAGAGAGTGAGGAGAGGAGAGAGGAAAGAGTAGAGCATGTGTACAAACAGAACTTAGAAAAAATCTTTCCCAAAACTTGTCTAAGGGTCAAGTATCGTTTTGTTCCCGCGGTCGAGTATCGCGATACTTAGCAAGTATCGTTTTACTCCTGTGGTCGAGTATCGCGATATTTCCCTCCTTTCGGTATCGTTTGGTCCAGAGATCGTTTTGATCAGAGATCGCGATACTCACTAACGATCGTGTATCGTCTGGATCAAAGATCGTGTATCGTTTGGCTTAAGTATCGTGTATCGCTTCTCAGAGATCGCGATACTTACCAAAGATCGCGTATCGTTTTGATTCAGGTATCGTCGATCGTTTTGAGCCAAGTATCTAATATCGTTGGTGCCAAAGATCGTTTCAATCAAAGATCGCGATATTTACCAGCGATCGTGTATCGTTTGGTTCATAGGTCGTGTATCGTTTGCATGAGAGATCGGTATCGTTTCGGTCAGAGATCGGTATCGTGTGTCGAAGATCGCGATATTTATCAGAGATCGGGTATCGCCTAAGTCAAAGATCGTGTATCGTTTTCTTCCAAATATCGAGTATCGTGTCCTACAAATGTCATGTATCGCCTGATTTGGAGCATTTCCTGAGAGACCCTGTTTCCCTGTTTTAACCCCAAAACCCTGAACTGGCATAACTTTCTCATACGAAATCCGTTTGCTGTGATTTTGGTTTTGTTGGAAAGCTCGTGGGGAGTACAACCAAAACATCGACTGGTTATGGTTAAATTAATACCAGGATTATTAGATAGGGTATTTTGAAGTTGACCCTCAGGGAAACTAGAAAACCAAGAAGTTCCAAAGGATTTTGAGCAATATAAGAGAACTTTGGGACTAGAAGCCAAGGCTTATGAACCTGAGATAAGGCAGACACTTAGGCAAGGATAGACAAAGCATTAGGTCATCTAAGGCTAGTGTCAACCATACATCCAAGTCTTGGGCTCAACAGCTTAGTGGTTATCCTTAGACACGAAGTTCAGAAACCAGTGACTCGGAAATGTCTTTTAGCATGGAAAGATCCACACGTAGCTCAGGCATTGCCTATTTACAGACACCAGAAGGTCCCTATAAGACCCAATTGGAGTATATCCGGGCCAATCAATTAGGTGCTCGCATCTATGAGGATGGTCTAAGACGATCAGTGGTTCAACTCAAGAATCCTGACCAACCCTTTGGACTTGAACACCCAGTGGTCAAGTTTGAAGAGGGTGCTTACATTGATAAGGAAGGAACCATGTATGTGGTTACCAACTTACCAGATAGGACAGATGAGTTTGGAAATATCATTCCTGAGAACGAGATAGGAGACCTAGAGAAAGGAGACCTAGGAGGAGAACCCAAGACCCCTAGAGGTAAGTCAGTCTTAACCAGAGTGCTCACTCCAGAATGGATTCCTCAAGATAATAAAAGCATAGAACTATTTGTGACTAGAGAAACGGAGGAAGCTTTTTGGAGATTTAGGCCAGATCAACCCAGCCCAGTAGTCACTATCTATGAATTCAAGGACCCAGAGACACCAGGGAAAGCTGTCTATCTAGATCACACATCTCAGAAATTATTCTTAGTATCAGATCATGACAGACATGCTTACACCTGGCAAGGTGAATCAATTTTCCCTCCACCAAGATCTAATGTTTCCCAGGGCCTCCAAGGAGCCGGATCATCCACGGTTCATGAAACCCAGAGAGAAAGAACTAAAGAGAGACCGGAGGTAAGCTTTGCAGACACTATAGGCATAGACAGATCAGGATATGGAACGGAAAGACTTGAAAGGGAGAGACATAGAATTCATAGACATCAAAGAGATGATCATGATTTCCCATTGCCTAGACCACGAGAACACTCAAGAACCCTTAGACCCTCTCAAGTGGTTAAGACAATGAAGAACTACTTTGATGGATTTGGAGATCCTTATGATCATGTGGCGGAGTTCAAACAAGTGCTAAGAGCTGAACAGGTTGAAGACTTATTCACCCAGTTCGAGGCATTTGGTTTGACTCTTAAGGGTACTGCCTTAGCTTGGTTTCAACCTCTAAATAGTCGCAACTATAGAGAGATAGGTCAGCTGCTAGAAGAATTCATTGTGGAATTTTCCAAAAGCGGTATCAGGCATAACACATCATCCTTGATCCACAGCTTCAAGCAGACATCCCAAGAAACAGTGCGACTTGCAGGAAGAAGGTTTAGACAGTACTTGGAAAGATGCCCTGTACCAGAATTACCCACATCGGCCAAACAGGTGGCACTGTTTTTAGATGGCCTATTGAGCACAAAATTAAGGTCATATGTATACTTGAAAGAGCCTAGATCCATAGAAGAGTGTATACGGATATGCATTGACATAGAAGACAACTTGGGTGAGGAGTTAGGACTATCCAAACTCTATAAGGACTCTGATAGTTCTACAAGTCATACCTCTAGAACCTCCACTGAGATAGATGAGATAGCTGAACAAGTGGCCAAAAAGCTAGGAGTTCAAAATAGACAAATGCCAAGGGTCACTTCAGTGAAGCGATGTTATACATGTGGAGGAGATCACATGGCTAATGTTTGCCCGCTAACAACTCAACCCCAAGGAAACCCTAATGCTCTATATTGCACCATTGAGAGGAAATATACAAATCATACGACCCAAGATTGTCCCTATAACAGGCAGGCTGTTAAACAAAATTATCAGCAACCTTACCAACAGGGTAGGTATCAGAATCAGTACCAACAGCCATCTTATAGGCCACAACAATATCTACCTCAATACCAGCAGCAATATCAGGCACCATATAGGCCACAACCTGTCCTAGGAAACCAACCGCCAGCTCCTACCAATGTGATCCCAGTTAAATATACGATGGCGGAGGAGAACCATAATAGAGCATTGGTGCCACTAACCCCATTGGTCTCAGAAAATGATTCTCACGCTCATGGTTCAGACTACTTCCATGAAGATAGTCCACAGGCTTATTATGTAGAGTCACCTGAGCAAAGTGAGACTTCTTAGTATCAATATGAGACACCACCTATGGAACAAAATTGGGAGCCAGAATACTCCAATGTCATGTATACGAATCCAAATCCTAGACCCCAATTGAGACAAGTAAGACCACAAGCCCCTAGAGGACCATGCTTTAGATGTCAGGGCGATCATTTCATTCGTGAATGTCCCCACCAACCAGCTCTGGGACTAGGACAAAACATCACAATACAAGGCTTTTGTCCTGAGTGCGGCAAGGAACATCTTCCTAGAGAGTGTCCGAGAAACCCCTCTAGTGCACCCAAGGTTACACCCATCAATGTGGTAGGCTTAGTGACAGATTCAAGTTCAAGTAGTAGTAATGTGGCTCCTGTACAGGCAGTTACTAGGGCACAGGCTGCACAACAAGCAAAACCATCTGAGCAATCGGAGTCAAGTGAGGCAGGAGAACCTAGTAAGAGGAAACCAAGAACATGGAAGGATACCAGAGAGAAGGCTAATCGCAAGTGGAACAAAAAGCTATCCGAGCTAGAAGAAAGCCTAAGGGATACCAAAACAAAAATAGAAGACATTGCATCTCAAAGCCCCTCACATACCGGAGCTCCATCCACTCCACCTCATTCCACCCCACCACCCATTGTAAATAACCCACAACCAGGGTCTGTTCTTGCAGATCCAACCCCAGAAGGCTTGGACATGATGTTCAAGGCCTACCAGGCTCGTCTTCAAGAAGGGCCAACAGCTGCAAACCTAGACAAGAGTTACCCTAGAGAAGATTTAGAGATTGAACGGATGAAAATGTGCATGAAAATGGTAGAACAAGCTCAATCCATACTTGAGACTAGTCAAAAGTTCAATCAGACAAACTCTGTCAAACCGGATTTGCATTTCCAAGGCTTACTAGAAAGATTAGAGCAGTTGGTAAACAAACCACAAGTTTCTTTACCCCCACAGGCTCAACCAGTTATTGAAAGAGGAAGCTCACCACCAATGGGAGCTTATGTTCCTAATTCCACGGATGCTGGAATACCTCCTTCGATTCAGCAGTACTCTCAAGAGTTCTTGCGGGAAATACAAGAAGAGAAATGGGCCAAGGAGAGGGGTAACTCCCCTCCTATTCCTGAGATTGATGATCTTCATGATCAATTTCCCCAAGACATTCCGTCTATCTATGGAGACCAAGCAGAGCAACAAGGAGATGAAAGATTAGATTTTGAATCTAATTCTTTACAAGAGTCGCCTCATTACACAGGCCCATGGGAATCTGAATCTATCCAGATCAGAGCTCCCACAATATTGGTAAGAAATGAAGACTCAGTGATTCCAAGGAACACTGATGTTGTGAAGAACACTAAGGTTCAATGTCATCTCACTGTGGAAGAGCTGCTCAAAGCAAAACCTGAGCTCTGGAATCATGTGAAGGATCAGGTTCCAGAACTTGAATCCAATATGCCAAAAGTAGGCTCTAAGCAAAAAGTTCCAAAGATACCTCTCGACAAGATAGGAGACATGAGCGAAGGTGAAGAAGGTAACACTTATCTTCCGATCACCTATCAAGGTTACACAACCAAAGCAATTGTAGATTCGGGTGCTGGTGTTGCTATTGCGACAACCTCCTTGTGGAAGTGATGGGGCAAACCCACATTAAGACCAACTAGAATGAAGCTTCAAATGGCAGATGGTCATTTTGAAAGACCTCTAGGATTTCTCGAAGGGATAACTCTAACCACTTGTGGCGTAGAGTTTGAACATACATTTGCTATATGTGACTTTGAGAAAAATAATGTCTACGAGATGATCCTAGGAAGACCCTTCCTACGACAATTGCAAATAGTACAGGATTGGGGAACCAACTCCTTGTACTTACAGCACTTAGGGGTCACCACCAAGGTCAATTTGAAGGATTACACCTTCAGAGACGTACCACCCCTACAGTGGAATCCTATCCACAAAGCGAAAGAAGATTCTATCTCCGTGCATTCTGGAAGTTCACCTGATCCATCCTGGCTGCATGAAGATACTCACTTGTGGATGTGCAAGGTCGCAGAGGAAGAGGAAAAGCGCCTAAAAGCGAGAGAAGAAGGAACTCCCCCAGGAGATAGACCAATAAAAGACCCAGCCTATACACCAATGATATTTCCAGATGAGGAATTTGAACCTCATGGTTGGGCAGAAATCTTAGCTACCATGGACATAGCAGTCAACGAAGAACAATGGACACCTCATTGTGATGAGGAGGGTTATGATATTTCAGTGTTCATGTGTCAGCCCCTGTTGGAAGAGTGTGATCCTAGTGAGTTCATAGAAGAAGAAGAGAATGACGATGATCTAGAATCCATTGTGATGGATACTTACTTTGACTCAGAGGAACACTATTTAGAAGACATAGGAGTGTTAACCCAAAAAGAAGAAGAACCCCTCACGAGTATTAAAACTATAAATTCAAAGGAAGGAAGTGAAGGAGGTCAAAAGAAAAAGAAAAGAAAAGCAGTGAAACAAGAAGAGGAAGAACCATTGTTTGAAGTACCAGATAATTTCAAGAAATATGAAGTGGAAGACCGAAAAATTTTGGTACGGATGCCTAAGAGAGAGGCCATTACAGGAGAAGCATATGACAATAAAGAAAAGACCAAAAAAATTGTAGTGACCATTGAAGGGAACGAAGAACGATGTACGTACATAGGAGATGACCTAAGTGCAAAAGAAGAAGCAGAGCTTGTAGCTCTATTAAGGGAATATAGGGATGTATTCGCATGGCACTATAGAGACTTGAAAGGAGTAGATCCAAAGATTTGCTCTCATACGATTCCGATGACCGCTGATGCCAAGCCCACTAAACAAAAGCCCTACACATATAATGACAATTATGCAGCCAAAATAAAGGAGGAAATTGACAGGCTGATTGAAGCTGGATTCATCTATGAGATTGAGCACACTGAATGGGTGTCCCCCATTGTAGTGGTGCCCAAGAAGAATGGGAAATTGCGAGTGTGTATTAACCTTAAAAAAGTTAATGCCGCTACGATCAGAGATAGTTATCCACTCCCAATCACCGAACATCTCTTGGAGCGTGTTGCAGGCAAGGAAGTTTATAGCTTCCTTGATGGATTTTCAGGTTACAACCAAGTAGCCATTGCCCCCGAAGATCAACACAAAACGGCCTTTGCCACAGAATGGGGAATCTTTGCATTTCGTGTGATGCCATTTGGGCTCACCAATGCACCTGCAACATTCCAAAGGCTCATGTGTCATGTCTTCAAAGAGTTCTTGCGGAAGAGCTTAGAAGTATATGTGGATGATTTATGTGCGCATTCCCAACAAAGAAGTTACCACATCCCTGAGCTCAGACAAATCTTCAACAAGTGTAGAAATTATCGAGTGTGTCTGAACCCAGAGAAGTGTGTGTTCATGGTACGACAAGGTAAGATCTTAGGTCACATTGTTTCTAAGAATGGAATTTCAATAGATGAAGACAAGGTAAGAGCGATAGCAGAGTTGCCAAGACCAAGAAATGTTAAAGAGGTACAGGCCTTTATGGGACATTGTGGATATTACCGTAGGTTTATCCACATGTATGCCATCATAGCTAAACCTCTTTATGGGTTGTTAACAAATTTTGAGTGGAACGAGGAATGCGAGAATTCCTTCAACGAGCTGAAAAGACGTTTGTGCACCGCACCAATATTGACTACTCCGGACTGGAGCAAACCCTTTCATGTCCATGTAGATGCCTCCAATCATGCAATAGGATGTGTGCTAGCACAACCAACAGGTGAAGGAAACCTAGATTTGTCGATAGCATATGCTAGTAGGCAATTAAATGCAGCTGAACGAAATTATACCACAACGGAGAGAGAAGGCTTAGGTATGGTATACGCTGTGAAAAAGTTTAGACACTATTTATTGGCCAATAAGTTTAAGTTTTTCACCGATCATCAGGCTTTACTATATTTGGTCAATAAACCTTGCAATACAGGCCGTTTAGTAAGATGGTTCCTCTTACTAATGGAATACGACTTTGAAGTTGTTGTCAGGAAAGGTAGAACCCATCTTAGGGCAGACCATCTTTCTCGCATCACTTCAGGAGAGCCACCGCAAGGAGTGTCTGATGAATTGCCCGATGCTTATCTGTTCAATTTGGAAGTTGTTCCTAAATGGGCAAATAAGTTGGTACCAGTCCTAACCTTTGGGCCTGCAAATAAAAATGTGAAAACAAGCAAAGAAGAAATTGTAAAATCACAAAAGTATCAAATATTGGCCGGAAGTATGTACAAGCAAGATACCGAGGGTGTATTAGCTTGTTGTGTTGAGGACGACGAACATACTAGTTGGATGCAACAAGCCCATGAGGGATTGCTAGGAAATCACTACTCTAAACAACGAACATTGCAGAATCTAAAACGTTTAGGAGTGTATTGGCCTAGCATGGACAAAGAAATACAGGAGTGGATCCAGAATTGTCCAGTGTGCCAGAAGAGACCCCCAGTGGAGCATGCCACTCTTTATCATGTGTCATTAATCCCAGATTGGAGTGCTCCATTGGTTGAGTTCATGAGATTGGGAACATTACCCCATCAGGCTAGTCTTGCAAGAAAACGGAGCATGGAGCAAGAGGCTCAAGACTATGCCTTAGTAGGAGACAACCTATATCGAAGAGGCAAGGATGGTTACCTAAGACTGTGCGTTCATGAATCAGACTATTTGAAAGTCTTAGAAACTGCACACAGCGGTGCTACAGGTGGACACTTTGGGCCTGACAGAGTAATTAAAACCATTTTATTCTCAGGACTTTGGTGGCCCACTCTTCATACGGATGCACATACTTATGTGAAGAATTGTGACACATGCCAACGTGCCCAATATCCGATAAGAAAAGATGAAATGCCTTTAAGGCCAATGATGGGAGGACGTGCATTTTCAAAGTGGGGTATAGACTTTGTAGGTCCCATCAACCCCCCAGCTAGAAACTCCCATGCAGAATACATTATTGTAGCCACAGATTACCTTACAAAGTGGGTGGAAGTAAAAGCCACAACAAAGAATGATGCTCAAACAACGGCTAAGTTCTTATTCGAAAATGTGTTCACTAGATATGGGTTACCAATAGAGTTGGTTAGTGATAGAGGTACGCACTTCTTGAATGAGGTCATTGAACATCTCCTTCGAGAATTCATGGTGATACACAAGAAGTCTGCCCCTTATCACCCACAAGCCAACGGACAGGCCGAGAGCACGAATAAGATCCTATGTAACGTATTAACAAAACTGGTGAATAATAAACGCTCTGATTGGGACAAACAACTTCATCATGCTGTTTGGGCATACCGAGTTGCCTACAAAACGGTACTCAATGCTACCCCATTTCAGATGGTCTTTGGACAGAATGATGTGCTACCATTAGACTTCCTAATCCCAGCCTTGAAAGTAGCACAAGAGCATGAATGGAATGGACATGAGTTGTCTTCCAGGATCTTTGATCTAGAACGCTTAGGTGAGACGAGGCTACGGGCAGCAGCAGGCATTTATGTTGCAAAGAAAAGGCAAAAGGCATACTTTGATGCCCATGTAAAGGATAAAGGATTGAAGGAAGGAGATCTAGTGCTGGTTTATACGCTAAAGCAACATGCCCGCAAATTGGAGAAACGAGGATATGGACCCATGATCATTAATAGACTCTCCACTAGCGGTGCAGTTCAATTGGCCACTTTAGAAGGTGATGTCCTACCCAACTATATTAGTGGATGCCGAGTCAAGTTATATCAAGAACCTCTTACAGAGGAAATGCTCATGAGACTCAACACTGCTAAGAAGCGAAAAGAAGAGGAGTTAAGGGTTAGAGAAGAAGCACAAGCAGAGGCTAGAGAGCGCATCAGAAGAAATAAGTTACGGCGGCTAGGCCTAGATGTCAACACAAAAGCTCCAAAATATCACATGGACATGTGCCAAAAATCGGGCATAACTACTTCTCGAATAATTGATCGACGGCCCTTTGTGACTATAGAGGTAGGACAAGGAAAGAGTGTAAGGACTGTGAGAGCATTGGTTGACTCAGGAGCAGCAACTAGTGCAGTTAGACTTTCATACTGCCAAGACCTGCATTTGGACATCAAGCCCATAGAAGCCTATCTCATAGGATTAGGAGGCGTGGAAACACCCTGTTTGGGCGAGGTGGAACTTCCCATCTACCTTCAAGATGTTCCAATAAAAGTCAAAATGCTAGTGCGTCATGATGAGGACCTCACAGAACCACTTGTCTTGGGTCAAGATTGGATTTACGACCATGCTGTCAACTTGAACCTAAGAAGTCAACTTCTTCAAGTTTGGGTACATAATCAATGCATTACATTAGAATTGGAGAATTGCATGGCCACTGACCAAGACACCGCACGCTCTCTTCTTTCCTCTAAGGCTAATCTTCTCGAACAAGATGTTGTAAATGTCAAAAGATCCATGATCCAGGCGGACACAATCATGGAAGGACAGTCGCAAAGGCAAGAAGAACCTTCTTCTTTTTCAAAGAGTAAAGCATCCACGTTAGTCCAACCTCAGAAGCAAACAAAACAGTGCAAGATAGCCAGTCTATCAAATAGACAAAGAGCCTTCAAGCAGAAAGAAGTTAGGGGCATGAAGCAGATCTGGGTAAAGAAAGGAGTGCAACCATCGACGTTGCCTCAAAGATTCCCACCCAACCAGATCGACCATGAAAAAAGAAGAATCAAGCACCTACGACAGGCTCAAGCACGACGAATCCAACAAATTTGGGTACCGAAGCTATCAAAGAAGGCAGACCACAATCATGTACAAATTTGGGTGCCTAAAAAGTTAGTGACAGCTCAACATGGGCGATTACAGATGTGGGTACCCAAGAAGCTCCTACATACACAACGGCCTTTGCTCCCCACCAGGCAAAAGGTCTCAACAAAGAAGCCAAGGAAAGCAAAGGGTAAGACCAGAGCACAACGACCAAAAAAAGATAAACTCAACCCTTCTCCAAAAATAAGCAGGCACTCACCCAGGATATGGGTTTGGAAGCCAAAAGCACAAGCAACATACACAGAACCAAGGGGCCAACCACACTGGATACCAAAGTTTGGACAGCATCCAAAGAAGAACTGGCCTGAGGTGATCTCTACGGGGCCAAATACTATTAGGAAATGGGTTCCCATTAGGAGGATTACATCATTTCGAGATCCAATCGGCACCTCCAAACAAAGAATGCATCAACTATGCAAGTAACATCAAAAGCCTCGACTTGCAGCAACCATGTGCCTTTGGCATAACCTTGTCTTTTGCACCATTCAGGTCATGCATCTCCAAAGTATGCATCAATATAGGGCCACCTTACATGGCAGTGCATAGACACAATTGAAAAATCCCAGGCACATGAGACACAAATTTTCACATGTAAAATATTTTATTGATACTAACCTCTTTCTTCTTGTTTTATGCCATTGGGTGCAAAAAAAAAAAAAAAAAAAAAAACTATGTACTTGAAAATGCTCATCAGCGAACTTCCAGCAAGAACATCCCTCAACAAAAAGGATAAGCCGATGGTCAAACACCATGAAGGAACCGCAACACGAAGAGATGAAGATCAACGGACCCTTCACCATGGTAAGACGTGTATGTTTCAACAACACTATAACCATGATAGATTAGGAAACCTCTTCGTCAGCATACCCTTGAGCACTTAGCTCAAGACCCAATCTCTTGCACCATACTTCTTGCCATGCATTTTCCAAGTACGCATATGTAGGGCCACATTACAAGGCCATGCACAAGGCACATATTTTGTTCAACCCATGCACAAATGCACTTACCCACCATTCATTATGGGTTACAAGTACTTGGCATGAAAACTATGAAACGACGACATCAAGATGACAACAACAAGAGCAAGGAAGCCATCCACCACCGAGAGTTGCTCACAACCAACATTGACCACATCCTTTGAGCAGCTAGCAGTTCTGGAAAACTCACAAACGCACCATCCAGATGGAATACAAGGTAGAAGTACGTACAAAGGGACTACAAACTGCAAGAGATAATAGTGGCAAAGTGAATAACCAGACAAACGACCATGATACATTGGGAAGAGGGATCGCCCCTGTTGGACGCAAAGGATGCTACCTCCCAAGGTACTACATGGAACGACCACTACAACAAGGGTCTGTCAGGGACGACAGACTCAAGAGGGGGGGGAGTGTTGAAGCTCAAGATCAAGGACAAAGCATGGAAGCGCATCAAGGAAGTGGACACACAAGAAGAAAGAGCAAGTAGGGAGCTCCAAGAAGCACGTGTCAAATTTTCAGAAGAAATCCCTACAAAAATAGTGATTTTTATCACTAAAAACCATTGTAAATACCATTTTCCATTTTTGTAACTCCATTTTGTTCAAGCCGAGGAGTCCTCGAGCTTGAGGAGTATTAGAACTACCATCCTACCAATTTTCATAATTTTTAGACTCCGTTTGAGCCCCCAAATAAGCCCTGGAACCTATTTTTTAACTAGGCCGGACACTAGGTCTGGACAGGGCCAAAACCACTCAAAAACTATAAAAAGGGCTGGAGAGCTCATTTTTTAGGTTGGCTTGTTGTAGATTTCAGTTTTGTAAGAGAGCTCTTTGGTAATCGAAGCTTTCCATTGTTCCACCCTTTGCTCTTACTTTGTGCGCGTGTGTGTGTATGTGTGTGCATGCTTGTGTGCTTTCACTCACGCACTTGTGCCATCACTTGCTCGCGGTCTTCATACCGGTCCTCACGTCTCCACGGATTGACATTTATGAGGTGTATCTCCTCACGTTGGTACTCACCATTGTGCTAGAGTGACAGTACTCTATCAAGAGATGTTTAGACTTTAGGATAAGTATCACCCAGACATTAATGTGAATATAAAATAGGGTGGTATGGGACACCAGATTTTATACTCAGATTGATGTACGAAAGATGGTATGGGACATCGGACCATGGGATGATAATTATCTTTTAGTCCTAGATTGGATCTTGAAGTTAGGATTGATCCTCAAGGGAATTAAAACTTCAAAGAAGGAGTTTAAATTCAAGGAGGATAAAAGTAGTATTTGAAGATAACTTCAAGGTCAAGGAAATAGAAGATATGAAGCAAGTAACTTCTAAGATCTTCTTTTTCAAAAAGGACAAAAGATTTGTTCTTATTATTCTGGAACACTTCAAGCTTAAGTATCGTCGAAAAAAATAATAAATTTTTGGAAGAGTGTGACTTTGAACTGATCCTTTTAACTAAGGATAGATTGACTAAGTTAAGCACCAAGTTCCTAGTGTAACTTGGAAAATTCAATCCTTTTGATTCAATGGAATGCACAAGAATTGCATTCCCAGTAAGGAATCATAAAGATTGAATATAGGCATGAGCTTAGTCTCAAGTGAAGCATTATTTGAGTAAAAAACTCATCAATAGAAACTGAGTGGGTCGACACACTGATGTTGGTTACCACACTAGTATCTTGTGGTTGGATGATGTTTTAGATTTACTCTATGAACCTTTTTAAGAATCAAGTCCCTTTCTCTTAAAGATAGATAGAATGCTTCAATATCTTGTTGAAACAAATCTTTGAGAAGTTAAAGTCTTGAGTCATCTAGACTTTGACTCATAGCAAGTTTACGTATCTTCGAAGTTTGAATTGGTTGAACATAGTTTTAGTTATTTCTTTTCACTTTCCAAATCTTTTGGATTTGACTCAGATACAGTCTGTGATTCTTTCCTCAAAAGTCGAGGGTTAGTCGATTAGAACTAAGTAACTAAATTAAACATCCCAGATAGATGTTCTGTAGAAGAACCTTTTCAATCTTCAAAAGATGATAAGTCTAGGTTGACTTAATCATTCGAGTTTGCTTCAAGTTATAGCATAAATAAATTTCTAGAGTCTAGTACACTCTAAAATAGAGAAGTTAGGAATTGCTCATAAGATTGACAATTCCCAAGAACTTTTAGCTCAAGTCTTTGAGAAAAGTGTCCTAAGTTGGATAAATTTTCATTTTGAATTTGAATTGGTCAAGTTATAGTATGGTTGACTCAAAGAAAATGGTAAACTTTCTCGTGTAGTTTAAATAGGATTTTTAAACTCATTAGGACAAAGTATTCCTCTAGTCGGGTAAAAAAATCAAGCAACTATTGGATAAGAGTAATGTTGGGTGTATGTAAAAGTGCGAGAGACACACAAGAAGCACACACAAGGAGCACAAATGCAGCAAGACACATGGAGAAGACGATGGCTGGAATAGCTCTCTCTATTGACGATGAGCTGAACTGAAGTTAGAGCTGAATAATATCCCTAAGTACAAAGTACCACCACATATGAGAGTATCAAGTATGTGGTAACATGGGGAAAAAACCTCTAGCCAGCACTAGAGTAAAAGTGCCCATGTATAGGGAAAAGTTTCACATCAAAGCTACTCGAGGAACACATAAGTGTAACAAACCCCCCTGGAGCGAATGATGTGAACACATACAGGGAGTGATAGATCAGCCCCCACAAGGTAACAAGCCTAAAGCTTTTGCGAAAAGCTTCAAACTTTTTCTATGGAAGAGCTTTGGTGAATATGTCTTCCACATTATCTTGTGTAGGCACATATACCAAATCAATATTTCCTGCATGAAGGCGCTCTCTCACATAGTGATAATGCACCTCAATATGTTTGGTCCGTGCATGAAACACTGGGTTTTGTGCAACAGCCAAAGCATATGCGTAGCAGCATCAATCTCCATGCAAAGATCCATCAATAGGCATCTCAGCCATATACACTCCAATGTAGCTGTGAAAACTGCCATGTACTCAGCTTCACAACTCGATGTCGCCACTGTAGGTTGCTTCTTACTCAACCAAGATATGCATGAGTCTCCAAGGAAAAAGCAATTACCACTAGTGGACACGCAAGTATCATAACAACCAGCCCAATCACTATCTGTAAAAGCATGCAAGCATGGTTGAATATCTCTGCCATAAAAGAGACCTAAGCTCAAAGTGCCTCGAAGATACCTAAACACATGTTTCACCGCTTGCCAATGCTTAGTGCCAGGGCTATGCATGAATCGACTCAATTGGGAAACTGCAAACTGTATATCCGGCCTTGTATTGCATGCAAATATAAGACATCCCACAACTTGCTCATAAAGAGAAGTGTCAAATGCATCACTGGAATCCTCAACTGAGAACCTGAATCCTGTCTCAACTGGTGTGGAAACTGGCTTGCAATCCTCAAAGTCAAAATGGTGAAGTAGTTTTTCAACATACTTTGATTGATCCATAACAATTCCCCCCTCAATGGATACAAACTAGATGCCAAGATAGTAGCTCAAAAGACCAAGATAAGTGACATCAAAAGTGTGCTGCAAATAAGAATGTCAAGTCTTGCATCACATGACCCAGTCAAGAGTATGTCATCAACATAAAGAACAAGCACTATAAGATCAGCCCCATTTTTGCGTACATAGAGTGTGCTTTCAATCGGATTACATGTGAAGCCAAGAGCAATCAAGTGCTTATGGATTTTTTCATACCATGCACGTGGAGCTTGCTTGAGACCATAGAAGGCTTTATGCAAGTGACAAGCCATATGCTCTTTCCCGTTCATAGCAAATCCAGGAGGTTGCTTCACATAAACCTCTTCTTGCAAATCACCATTCAAGAAGGATGTTTTTATGTCCAACTGATGCACTTTCCAACCTCGATGGGAAGCCAATGCAACCACGGTACGAATGGTAGTCATGCGTGAAGTAGGTGCAAAAGTTTCCTCATAATCAATGCCATATTCTTGCGCATATCCTTTGGCAACCAATCTAGCTTTGTAGCGATCAATTCTACCGGCAGATTTTCTCTTAATCTTGTAAACCCACTTTGTACCAATGGCATTCTTTCCTTTTGGCAATTCACATAACTCCCAAGTACCATTCTTATGTATGGAATCCATTTCTCATTGCATAGCACTCATCCATTGTGGATCGTCACATGCATCTTCAAAAGAAAGTGGCTCTTCATTACATGTTGTAGCAATAAGAGAATAATCCACAAAATTACTTGATGCATGGTGAGAGCTTGATCTTGTTCTACCAAGTAAAGGTGCACTCAATTTACTATCCTACAAAGTTTGTTTCAGCCACTTTGGCATAGTTTGTGCACTCTTGATAGACATGTGTTCATTATGTAAAACATCTTCAATATGTACATCATGTGTGGCCTGAATTTCACACTCATTTTCAGCCATATTTTGATGCAAATGTTTAGCCATATGTGGCTGGAAATTTCCAGCAGTTTTGACAATTTTTGGCTGAAATTTTTCAGCCATGTTTGGCTGGAAATTCTCTATATTTTCAGCCCTATTTGGCTTGAATTTTTCAGCACTTTGAACCTCAATTGGCTGGCCTACATGGCCATAGTCAAGCGCACCATTTTGGAACAAAGGCATGAGTGTATCGAACACATCTTGTGAGCTAACTATTGGCTGTTTTTTGCATTCAAGTAGAGGGAAAAGTGAATTTTCAGCAAATACCACATCTCGACTCACAATAATTGTGTTCGTCAATGGATGGTACAAACAATATCCCTTACTTTCAGCACTATAACCAACAAATATACATTTCTTTGCCTTCTCATCAAGTTTGTGACGTTGTTGTGATGGCATGAGAACATATGCCAAACAACCAAACACACGCATATGACTAACCATAGGTTTATGACCATTCCAAGCCTCATAAGGAGTGATGACTCTCAATGCTTTTGTAGGGCAGTGATTCAACACATAGTTTGCACACATGACCACTTCCATCCAAAACTTATCAGGAAGATGCTTTCCTTTAACCATACATCGTGCCATTTCAAGTAGAGTTCTATTTTTACGCTCGGCAACACCATTTTGCTGAGGTGTATATGGCACTGTACATTGGTGTGAAATACCTCTTTCACGAAGAAAAGCATTAAACTCATGTGACATGTATTCACCACCATGATCCGTGCGTAAAGTCAAAAGTTTTTGTGAAGAAAAATTTTCAGCCATAGCTAAAAATGCTTTGAAGTAAGAAAATACTTCATTCTTTGCTTTCGTAGGATACACCCATGTATGGTGAGTAGCATCATCAATGAAGGTAACAAAATAAACATGCTTCCCAAAAGATGGAGTCTTGATGGGACCACATACATCACTATGAACAAGCTACAATTTTCTTGTAGTGTGTGTATGACTATCTTTTGGAAAAGAAGCATGATGCATTTTTCCAAGAATGAAACCTTCACATGCATGCTTTTCAATAGACTCAAGTGTAGGCAAGCCAATAACCATGTCCTCCTTTTGCAAGTAAAGCAAACTATTGAAGTTTAAGTGACCAAAACCAGCATGCCAAAGCTCCATCTCAATCATGGAAGAAGTATGAGCAACCAAGGCATTCGAGGCAGCCCTCTTGTATGTATCCATGCGATATAAAACATTACATAAAGTACCAGACATCACAATAACATCACCATTGCTGAAATCATGAACCATACACTTATCATCAACAAAGTGTGCATGAAGTACAGCTTTGGCGATCAACGAAACTGAAATTAAGTTCTTCTTTATACCGGGCACATACAATGCATTTTTCAAGAGAATCACACCTCCATTTATAGTTGTAAGCTCAATTTCTCCTACTCCAATGATAGGATAAGAGGCATTGTTTGCACACACCACATGTCCTCCTTTGGGTGCATCTTTCAAAGAGGCAAAAAATCTTTTGCATGATGTTATGTGCTTTGAAGCACCACTATCAAAGAACCAATCCGAATCAACCTCAGTCACAACCATACATTTAGAATGCAAAGAAGCAACATAATGTCATGTAACAACACATGCCTAAAAATCTTGAGCCATGTTAGCTTCATCATTCTTTGCATTTGCTGAATTTTCAGCAATAGACATGCCGGATTCCTTCTTCTTTTCATTGTGTTTAGCAAGCTTTCTACACTCATCAATAGTATGATCAGCCTTCTCGCAATATTTGCATCTCTTCTTCTTTTGCAAATCACTATCATTAGAGGAATGAGTGGAAGAGGAAGCTTGAGGCTTTGGTTTTGATGAACCCAAAGCTAAACCATACTTTCTTTTCCCCTTTTGTGAGATAGCAAGTGCTTGCGTTCCCTCAATCAAACCACTCCTATTCACTCTAGATTGCTCTTCTTGCAAAAGAAGAGACACAACCTCATCAAATGCATAAATATTAGGATTCCGTTTTGCAACCAAACGGATTGTAGTAGCAAAGCTTCGAAAAGATTCCGGTAATCCTTTCAACAATGTAGAAATGAGTGATGCATCCGGAATGATCTCATCTATGTTTGCTAACTGCTCTTTGAAGTCCTTGATGCGTGTCACATACACATCCACAGACTCATTTTCAGCCACACATACATCCTCAAGTTGCTTCCTCAAGTATGCAACACGTGCTTCATTACGCACAACATACAAAGAAGCAAGAGTGTCCCATGCCTGTCGTGATGTAGAACATGACCGAATGTGCGGAACTATATGATGCTTCACAAAAAGTGCAATCAAAGCATGAGCTTGAGCATCTTTTCCATCCCATCTAAGCTGCTCCTGTGTAGGTGGAGAAGGAGAAACCACTATACTCGAAGAAGAAGCTCCATCTGTGATAGTAGACTGTGAAGTAGAAGCACCTACCGGTCTTCGATCTACATCTGCCACTATGTTCCAAAGTTGTTTTGCAACAAGAACATGCTTCATCATGTAATACCACATCGGATAGTTGGTCCCATCAATCTTATCTTCAGCTTGAAGCATGCCAAACAAGTCATTGCTGCCCGCCATTTCAATAAGGAACAAGAATGTGATAAAATCTTCACTTCGACGAAAGCCAAAATGAGTGCTGAAATTTCAGCTCACAAATGGTCACTCTGATGGTGATTATGACTGCATGAATGGATTCGAAATGGGGGTAAAACCAAAGCGCACCTGATGGAAATGTTTCTTGGGTGCTGAATTTGCAGTTCTATGCTTCAAAGTCGATTTGCACTGTTAAAGTGCACGTGCACCGCGACACGAAAAACCGAAACTTGAGAAGGAGTTGAACCTTCTCTGATAACATTGTTGGGTGTGTGTAAAAGTGCAAGAGATACACAAGAAGCACACACAAGGAGCACAAACAGAGCAAGACACATGGAGAAGACGATGGCTGGAATAGCTCTCTCTATTGACGATGAATTGAACTGAAGTTAGAGCTGAATAATATCCCTAAGTACAAAGTACCACCACATATGAGAGTATCAAGTATGTGGTAACATGGGGAAAAAACCTCTAGCCAACACTAGAGTAAAAAGTTCCCATGTATAGGGAAAAGGTTCACATCAAAGCTACTCGAGGAACACATAAGTGTAACAAGTAAACCATTGAACAAACATCCAAGCTAGATGTTTGGGACAACCAAACTTCAAGTTTTCCAAATCAAATTCAAGTGAATCAAGATTTCTCAAAGTCTTGATTGGGATAAAAATCCCACCTTCGTTACTAAGTCCATGCATCAATCATTCCCAGAAATGGACTAGTGATTTGAATCCACCAAGTTCACATGTTTGTGCCTAGATCGCACCTAGTAAACACTATGAACTGGCCAAGGATGTTTTTAGATCCACCCTTATTGTTCATTCACTACTTTGAACTTTGATCAGTTTATCAAAGTGCAAAGCGAGACAGTGTTTTGAATCATTTGGGCAGGGATGCCACCACAGAGATGAGACATGTTCTTCCAGCTCTAGAACATGACCAAGTTCTTCCAGTTTTAGAACATGAGGACAAAAATATTTTTAAAGGGAGGAATAATTAATAAACTAAGTTTTATGATCTAAGGGTCCAGCCACTTTAGACAGATCTAAAATCGGATACTGTTTGATCACCTGTGTATATGACCAAAGATCTTGAGTTCATACTTACTTGGATGTCATTTACTCTTGTAACCAAGTGATTCACTTATCCTAGTGGTTAAGACTCAAGGATGTGAAGGAGGAGGTCTTGGGTTCAACCCCCATGGGATGCATAGGGAGAGTGTTTTGCCCAAAGAGCTCTAAAACCTTCTAGAAACATCCAGTTGAGTTAACTCTGGTTAACTAGGACACTTGGCGTACATGTAGTTACATGGCTGACACATGGATGGTTAGTATCCACTTGCCCAAGCTGGCAGTCCCCTGGAGAGAGCTATATATACAGGCATAAGGTTGGGAGTAGAGTCATCTCTCTAGCACGTGGTGGACGTAATCTTGCACAAAGCAAATTCAAGATGGGAGATGGATTTCCATCAATGATTGAGAAGCTTGATAGACACAATTATGTTGTTTGAAAAATCATAATGGAGGCTTATTTGCAAGGAAGAAATTTATATGGGATTGTATCAGGTGATGAAGCAATGCCTATTCCAAGGTCCAAAGGAGGGCCCACTCAAGGGCAAACATATAAGCTCATACTTTGGTGTGCAAGGGATGCTCAAGCAAGGTTATACATACTAAACTCTATCTCTAATTTTTTATTAACACATATTAGAGGATGCAAGACATCTCAAGAGACTTGGGATGCCCTAGAGACTTTCTTTTCTGCTAGTACAAAGGCAAGGAAGAACCATCTTTGGAATGAGTTCAACCAAATGAAGAAGATGCCAAAACGAACCATCAGTGAGTTTGTTACAAAGGTCAAGGAGGTTACTGATCAATTGACATACATTGGAGAGCTGATTGAAGAAGAGGCCATCATGAGGCAAATTCTCCATGGGATGAGAGGTGACAAACAATGGAAATCTTTCACCACAGCCTATGATCTCATCATGGATGTGCGAACTCAAGACTTCAACATCTTTGTTGGACAACTCTTCAATCAAGAGGCCAACAATAACATAAAGGAAAGTAATTCCTATCATGGTAATTCAACTACTGCTCTATCTACAGATAAAAAGGACAAGATGTTGAAAGGCAAGAAAAAAAAGAAGCTGAAGAGGAGACTTCCCAAGCCAACTTTGCAAGCAAGAGCAAGTGGAAAGGGAAGAAGAAAGGACCAAAGCATGACAAAACCAAAGGCCAAAATGTTCAACCTTGTGCCATCTGTGATAAGACCAACCACATTATTGTTAGTGTCCATGTGAAAGGCCAAATGGCCACTGAACACTTCTTTGCATATGTTCTTTAGTAAAACCTATAGTGGTCTAGTCAACCACACATTGTAACTTCGACTGCACTTTGTAACACGTAAGAAGTGTGTGTTCGTGCTCTCTGCGTACTGTGTTTTTGTGCGTATTCTGCAGCCTCTGTGTGAAGTATTGTGTGTGGCATTAGGAGCTCCATTTTCTACTCTGAGGATATTGTCGTGGAGCTCTCGAGAAGGAGAGCGCATTCTAGTGCGTCGCCATCGAAATACTTCACTGGTATCAAAGCATTTTGGTGAAAAGTTTTGTTCCTTTTGTGCGAGCAAAGCGAGCACTCACCTGCCTGATGGAGAGTGTTAATCTCCAAAAGAACAAGCTATCCTTGATATTAGAGCACCTCTATATCAAGAACAACTCAAAACCTTTACCAATTTGGAGGATCAATACTCAATTATCAAAATCTTGAACTAACTGTGAAGAGGGTCACTACTTAGAAAGTCTATTGCACATAACTCACTCATTGATTGATCAAATGTGTAAAGTTATTGATAAAACTTTGCACAAGGTGTTGTCTATAGATTGCACACCTTCGCCAAGTTAAATCATCTCAAATGATTCAGTAAATCTTGAGAAATGAACCAAAAAATTCACCTATGTCTAAAATTGTTCTTATGTATAGTCAAGTTTGACACCTGCAACTTCTAACACACAGTTCTCCCAAATTAGAAGCCATTTAAGCAAATGCTTTTAGCCATAGATGGCTTATCTTCCAACTTAGATTTTGACTCCTCATTTGTGCAAAAATTTACACTGTGCACTGAGAACTGATCAATTCTTTGACCATCGAGATTGCACCTGTTTCAGAAGACACTCAACACTTCTTCACATACAAATGTTCCTACACATAATTCTCTCAACCTGCTTACAATTAGGCTCTCATACTTTAACCATAGACTCATTAACTATGGAACTAGAGATCTACAAAAGGATTCTTGAAATGATCAAGCATAGAAGGAGAACACAACAAAATATCGGGTGCAACTTTTTCTTCTATTCAGAAAACTTTACATATGAATGATGAGAGAGTTCTTCCTCACTTCTCCTGTGTCTAATGACTATTCTAACTTCTAATTCTTGTCACCTCATCCTCTCTCATACTTGCCCCAACTTTTTACTTGTATATATAGGCATATATGTACAAGCTCATGACCATACAAAAGGTATATATGAGCTAACTACAAACTAATGTACATATGTATACAAGTCTTCATCTTCTGAACATACTCTATCTTCAATATTCTATTGTTAATCTTTTCTTCATCCTTTGACTTCAAGCCTTTATCCAAAACATCAATTGGTCGTTGACTTGCACCAACAACTCCCCCTTAATCATCAATTGAGGTTTTCTCTATCTTCTTTATACTTGCCATATCTTTGAATCTTTGTAGCTTTGGTCCATCCAAGCTTTTGGTTAGCATATCTGCAATCTAATCTTTTGTTGAAGTATGTATGACTTCAATCTCCTTATCAATCACCTTCTCTCTTAAGAAGTGATATTGAATCTCAATGTGTTTGGTCGTGGCATGAAAAACAGGATTAGCTGCTAGATACAATGAACTCATGTTATCTCCATGAATAGTGTGTGTACTTTGAATGATGTCAAAACTCTTCATGAGAGTCTTCAACCATATGACCTCATTTGCAGCTTCAACCATACCTTTATACTCTACCTCTGCAGATAATAAAGCAACTATATGTTGCTTCTTAGAGCACCAAGAGATTAGCTTATCTCCTACATAACATAAGTATCCATATGTTGATCTCCTATCATCAAGATTACCTGCCCAACCTTTATCACTATATATCTTGATGTTTGTATCTGATGTAAAACCATAGTACAAACCTTCCTTGAGAGTACCCTTAATGTACCTCAACACTCTTTGTCCTATAATCCAATGTTCTTTCCTAGGACAATGCATGAATTGAGACAACACTCCAACTGCATATGACAAATCAAGCCTAGTTAGAGTTGCATAGATTAGACTACCAACCAGACTTTGATATAGCTTCATATCCTTGAATTCTTCTCCTCCATATCTGCTCAATTTGTGATTCACCTCCATTGGAGTAGGTGCTACCCTATAATATTCCATTTTAAATGTGATCACCAAGTTCTTCAACTACCTTTCTTGAGTCACATACACTCCATGTTGAGTATATGAGATCTCCATGCCCAAGAAATATGACAAGTCTCCCAAGTCACTAATCTTGAACTCTTTCTCCATTTGTTTCTTGAGGCTTTGTATGCCCTTCTCATTTATACCTGTAAGAATTATGTCATCAACATATATGCACATGTAAATGAACCCATCATCACTTGCTTTGATAAGCAAGCTACTATCTGCTTTAGATACTTGAAAACCAAGTTCTTTCAAGAACTTCACAAGTCTATAATTCCATGCCCCTGGGGCCTGCTTCAAACCATACAATGCTCTCTTGAGCTTACATACATATTATGAATACCTTTTATCTCTGAATCCTTGTGGTTGTTCCATGAAAACATCATCTGAAATATAACCATTAAGAAAAGCATTCTTCACATCTAATTGACATAATCTCCAACCTTTACATGTAGCAATGGCTATGAGTGTCCTGATGGTTGTCATCTTTGCCACAGGACTATAAGTCTCATCATAGTCTATACCATATGTCTGAGCAAACCCTTTCACAACAAGTTTAGCTTTATACCTAGACACACTTCCATCTGCATGCCTCTTTGTTTTGTAGACCGATTTGCATCCAATGATCTTCTGACTATTTGGTTTAGGAACCAAATCCCATGTCTCATTTTCCATCAATGCATCATACTCTTCCTGCATAGCTTTCTCCCAATTTTCCTTACCTTTTGCCTCTTCATATGTAGAAGGGTCTTCATCTGCTTTCACCATGTAAGCATAATCTTTAGTAGTCAAAAAAGAAGTGTCATAGCTATACCTTATAGGTTGCCATTTGTGTCTTGATGACCTTCTGAGTTCTCCACTTCTTAAAGTTTCTGGTTCATCACATTCTGGATCAAACCTTGGCACTTCTTCAACTTCAACGTGTACTTCATTGTTCTCTTCTTCATCAAATATTTGAACCTTTGATTTACCTTTCTTCTGATGCACAACTTCTTTATCACCTACATGATTAATGATTGTACCTATTTGCGCCTGTTTCAGAAGACACTCAACACTTTCTCACATATAGATGTTCCTATCCAAAATTCTCTCAGCCTGATCAGAATTGGAAGCTAAAACTTTCTACAGAAATCGATTACCTATAGACTTAAACTTGTACAAAAGCATTTCACAAAAGATCTAACACAGAAGGAGAAAACTCAGAAATATCGGGCGCAACATTTTCTTCATTTCTGAGAGAAATTACAACTGAGTGATGAGAGAGCCTTAACTCACTTCTAAGATGTCTAGTGACACATACAACTCCTGATTACTCTATTCTCATGCTCTCTCATAAATGTCCTGACATTTTCGTAGTATATATATACAAAAATTTACAACCTTATGACTTCTCAAAGTTATAAGTGAACTATCTGTACATATGTGTACATATCTTCCTTTTCTGGATATGTCCTTCCTTCATGCTTCACAACTTGTTCTCTTCTCAAATCCTTGACTTCATTTCCATGTCAAAACATCAATTGGTGATTGTCCTGCACCAACATGCATGACGTCAAATAAACCGTCCTTAAGAAAGAAATTAAATGCATGTTTCCTAATGTCTCTAAATCTATTAGTTGACCAAACAGGTAATTGCTTCAAAGTGCTAAGATAAAATCCTATATCATACCAAATTCCCTCATATTCATTTTCATTAAATTTTTCATACACATAAACATTAGAAATATAATTAATCACATTTAATTAAGTTTCAGTCATGTCATCATCTTCAAACTTAGCCCTAGAAAGCATATTTGCAACAGAGTTAGTTTTTTCAAAAATATGATTTAAAACAGGATTAATAAACTTAATATAAGATATCCACCTTAACATTGCTATATCTATAGAAGAACAATTAGTAATCATTCCTATTAATGGTAAACAATCTGTTTCTATTACTACATTAGCTCCTATAAAATACTCCTTTGTTTTTAACGAAGTAACTAAACCCCATAATTCACATTTTATTTGTGGATAATTTTTTTGAGTTTCATGCAAAATTTTAGCCCTGAATCTAATAGCATATCTAGTTCCCTCACTATCATCTTGTTCTATTACCCATCCTATTCCTATGGGACTAGTATCTACAGTTAAAATAATCGGTTTATTATTAGAGTAATTTACACGTTTTAAAACAGGCGTATTAGAAAGTAAACTTTTTAATTTCTTCATTGCTTTAACATGAGTTTCAGTCCATTTAAATTTCCTATTTTTCCTAAGTAAATCATACAATGGATTAGCTACATGGGCATAATGCGGAATCCAAATAGCATAAAATACACATGCTCCTAAGAAACGTCTAACCTCACTAATATTCTTACAAGTTTCAGATAATTTATTTATAGCATCTACTTTTGGAGGATAAGGCCTACGACCATAGTAACCACATAAATGTCCTACAATTAAAACTTCATTAGCACCAAAAACTGATTTTGCAATAGAAAAAGTTAATCCTACTTCTTCAAATCTTTTAAGTATTTTCTCACAATCTAAAATATGATTAGATACAAGCTTCCTACATCCTAAAGAATCTAATGTTTCATCTTTTTCTTTTTCTTCACAGCCTTTAATTAAAATATCATCTATAAACGACATGGTCACATTAAGAATAAAATCATGAAGAACCATATTCATTGCGTTCATCATATGTGCTACAGAATTTGTAGTTCCTTGAGGAAGAGTACACATACGAACTAATCCTAAATTATTCTTCATTGTAGTAATATCTCTACTCTCAGTAGCAAGCTGGAACTGATCATAACCTAAAAATAAATCACCCATAGAATAGATAGAATGCCCAGCAAAAGCTTTGGCAAATTCTCCTACAATAGGGCCGGTTCCCACGTTCCTAATAGTGACTTTATTTACAGGTTGTAAGTCTTGGATAAATCTAAGCTTTCCATTTTTTTTAGGAACAGTAAACCATCTATTAGAATAAGGTGCGGAGGAAGGTTCTAAAATTTTCATATGCATCTTCTCCTTAAGCAGTTTCATTAACTCTGGTAAATGAGCCTTTGGAACTGGAATAGGGTGAAGATTCCAAGGTATATGGGCTATAGTAAATATAATCATAGGAGATACTATTCTAGGATCAACACATCCTATTTTATGAGGATAAAGAGAAAAAGCTTTTCCATGTTTTCTAATCATTTTACGAAACAATTCACGTTCAGTAGGCAGTAAAAAAGGATCTTCATTTCCTATTTTTATCAATTTAACAGTTTCATCAGTAAATTTATGTCCTATTTTTGAAATATCACGTAAGATGGGATCATTAGCTACTTGTTTTATTTTCTGGTACAAGTTTCACTTTTTTATCTACTGTTTTATACTTTGTATTAATTTTAGCTTCATGAAAATCAGAAACAAATTTTGAAATCAAATCATATTCATTTAATGAGTTTAAAAGAATAACATGTAATAATTTTCATCATGTAAGGTTTCATTAATTTCTTAAAGTAGAAGAAAAAGAAGTTTCAATTACATTTTCAATATTTTCATTTTTAGACATATATCCTTTATCTTTAAAATATTTTTCATGTTTTTTCATTATTTTTCTAGGAATATCTTTACTATTTAAAAGTTGTAATTTTGAAGATGTAAAATAAATAGAAAAATTTTCTATTTTATGTACATATTTTTGCGAGATTTGAAACCAGTTACCACCGTTGTCCTGCTCAACAATGGTGTCTAGTAAAAATTTTGATCAAAGTATGTTCCAAAATCACTAAGAGATAGATGACTCTCGTGCATCTTCTCTTGTGATCAGATAGGTGTTTTCCTAATTTGTTCTCTATTTCTAATATGGTTTGGGTTAACAGTCATTACTTGTAAAGATTGTAAATCATCTTTTGATCTAAATCTAGCATAAGCAGAGCCATCTTCCATTATTTTTGTTTCCATACGAGTTTCACAGATAAAGGGTTGTCCTAATATGATTTCATAAGAACAGTTATCTTGTATGAAAAAGTGAAATGTTTCACTTATTCCACCTATTGAAATTGGAATGTTGGCACATGCTCCTAAAAGTGCACCATATCCGTTGTCTGTTGTTCTCATAATCCACACATGTTGTTTATCTATAGGCCATCTAAGTTTATCATATAATTCTTTTGATATTACGTTTATTTCTGAACCTGAATCTAGTAAAGCTAAAGCTATACAAGAATTTTTCCTATCTCCTAAATTTACTTTAATCTCAGGTGTTCCCCTGGCCCGAAAACTCTTTTTGTAATTGCTTTCAGATTTTTCTTGTATATTATCTGGAAGAATTGGTCCTAAAAAATTTTTATTAACGTATCCTTCACTTTCTTCCTCATCATCAGAATCAGAAGAAAAACAATCTTTAGAAATATGAGTTACATCTACATTGTCATGCATTTCAGTATCAGTATTTAATGGAAATCTTTTTCTTTTAATCATTTTAATAAAGTTATCTTTAAATTCTAATTTAGCTATAGTAAATAATTGTTCAAGTGACATAGTCACTTGACTTTTGAAAAGAATATCATACAGTATTTCTTTTGTGTCATTTTTTTGTTCAAGTTCTGAAGTTAAAATAGCTTTTGGAATTCTTATAGGCTTCTTTGTTTTTCCCTCATTTTTATCTGTTTCTTCATTAGTCTTTGAATCTAATTCACTAGGTTTGTTTGATGTCTCAGGTTGTTTGCCCTCCCTTATATCTCTTCTTTTCTACTCATTTGAATCTAAATTTGTATTTTCATTAAATTGCACATTTTTTAGGTTCTTTTCTCAATTGTTTTCTAGTTACTCTTTGATTTGTTTCATCTAAATCTTGAGTTTCGTCTCTTTTTCTCTTTTCTTCCACATTTGCTATATGTGAAAAAATAGAGAAATTATCTATAGGTGAATTCCATGCTGTTTTGTTCATTATATCATCTCTAGCTTTTATTAATGCTTCTATTGAATAATTTTTGGTTTCATTTGATGTTTCATCATCTAGATCACTTTCATCGCATTCTAATCTAACTCCAGATGAGCTTCTTTGTGCTTTAGATATATTTTCATATAGTTTTTGCATTCCACCTTTTCCCCAATTTATAGCTAGAGGGAGGTGGGTGTGGTAGTCACATAGTTTTTTATCAATATCAATTACTAGTTTTCTTTCTTTTGCCTCTTTTAAAGACTCACAGACATAATACATATGTGTGGAGTCACACCAAACACACCGGCGGGTGGGTGCGCCTCTTCGTTCATTATTCTGGGCTACTAGTTGATTCATTACAGGTGCTATAGGTATAGGATTCATTTGTGGGGCATGAGTAAACCGAGGTCCTAAAATTGTTCTATCTTGACTAGTTAAAGAATGAACTGTGTTTTGAAGTGTAGCCACTTCCTTAGATATGTTCGTATGCATCTGCATCATGTTATCTAATTTATTAAGTAATATCTCAAACTGTAACTCACTAGGAACTTTAGATGTTGATGCTTGTTCAGTTGTACTAGAGTTTATATTAATTTTAGGATTTTGAGTAGTTGGTCCTACTATTGGAAAACTTAAATTCATATCATATAGTAATGATTGACTCTATTTCATTTGTGCTACTACTTCTACTACTTGTTTTAGAACCACCCAGTCCTCCGTTAAACCATATCTTTTCCCAGGTTCCTTTAATCTCCTTTCTACTTCACTTCTAATGTCTGTAGGTAAAACTTTTAGGAAATAAAGAACTATATCTGGTGTAAGTGCAGTCCTATCTTGCTCAGGTAATTGTGAAAATCTCTTCATAAATTCACCATGTAGTTGAGTAAGAGATATTTGGGTTTTTGGAATGCTAAGCCACTTCATAAAGCCTTCCCTACTGTGTTGACTATAATCTTCTAAGTAAAATTCTTTATGCATTTGTTTTTTAAATTCTTCCCACTCAAGTGCTTTATGAGGTTCTATTACACTAATGGCTGAACCTATTGCAAGTCTAACTAAGAATATTACCCATTTAGCTGTAGGCAAACCATGTAGTTTCGCTAGGTCTTCAAAAGTGTCTAAATAATTAGTTGCGTTAACTCCAGTGAATTTCCCTTTTTCTTTTAGCATTGCTTCAACTACTTTTTATCCTTGGGTTTTCTGACATCATATTTTTAAATAGTTCATCCATTTTATTATGTACGTTAGAACTAGGCTTAAGTTTTTTAATACAATCCTTAATTTCTTCTTGAACTTTAGTTTTTTGTTCTATTACCAAACTAATTAAATTGTTTGGTTCCAGCTTTACTTAAGTTTAAAACCTTTAAACAATTCTTGGAAAATAAATACCAACTTTCAAATGAAAATTCTTGTTGAATTTTCAACCTAAAATCGTGCTAATCTAACAATCCTTAAAATTTAATGAAAACTAGATACTAACTTTTCAAATAAATTTCTTTTTGAATTTTTAAACTAAAATTGTATTAATCAAACAATCCTACATAAATACTATCTTTTCAAATGAAAATTCTTTTTGAATTTTTAAATCTAGCAATTTATAACATTTTAAATTCTCCTAAAATCCTACTCAAATAGTAACAAACAGATGAAACTTTAGAAAATATACCTGACAGTTGGTGCATAAGCTAGAGTGCATGTGAAATTTTCAAGTTATATTTGTTGAGCAATAAATGCCTAATACAAAGAATCTAAGTGCTGTGTGTGCAAACGTATTTCTTCAAACACTTGATGGTAAGGGTGAAGAGATGAGGTTTACTACTTGCCTATTCCCGTGGAGGTGCTCAGAGCATAAGCTCAGCCCTCAACAACCAGGGAATTACAAGGTTTATAATTTCTACCTCTGCAAGATGACCACCTCAAGCTACTGCAACCACATAGCCTAAACCAAGCTAATGCATATGCAAGAAAAGGAAAAGTGTTTATACCTGTTCTGCTATGCCGTTGTTCACATCAGGTTCAAATGTGGGAGCGAATGGTGGCGATTGGCGGACAATTCAATTTTCTTGCTAACGGCGCACACAGGGTGACTATGCAGAACAAGTATAATTTTTCCTAAGGTCCGTAGGGCAAAGCGTTTCTATATCTTTCCACTGCATCAAAATAGGATGGTTTTAGTTATGATTAAATCTTCTTGAGAATTATCAATGTTTCTAGTTACGGACGGTGGAAAAAGATCTTCACTATCTTCAGTACTAGGTGGGACAATAGAAATTAATGGTAAAGTTCTAGATAATCTATGATCAAATTCTCTTGTATTCAAAGTTTCTTCTACAATCTTATCTTTAACTAGTTCTTCAATTTCTTCAACTATACTAGGAAATAATATTTCAAAGGTAGATGTAGGTAAAAAGGAACTACTTGATGAAGCCTCTTCAGACATAAGATAAAATGCAAATTAGATTAATGATTGTTTTCTTATACAAAGCTATAAGATTCTGCTCATAAAATGATAACCTATACAAGCTAAACAATAGATTTTAGCTAAGTAAATTCTTCCACACTTCAAATCTTCAGTTCGTCTTCTTCAGGGCTGCATATCATCTGAAAAATCACATGAGCTTGTGAGTACGTACTCCCTCTTTATATAGATGAGAGTAGCCCACCATAGCCCACATTTTCCCTAAGATAACTGATCCATGCAGCCTACATTTACTCCTCTTCAACTCAACATAACTCAACAAGAATTTAGGCATGGGTTTTTCTCCTAGTTCTTTTCCCAAAAATTCACACAACTACTCAAATTAAATATTTACTTGACCATAGACTTTAGATTTAAATAGAACCTTTCAATTCCTTTTTATTTATTTAATTACTTTGGAATAAATACAAACTTTTATAATAAAATAAATTAAACCCATCAATAAATTTATTTGTTACCATAACCTTAGTGAAAATAATGACAGTTAATAATTAACATTTTTTTTATTTGAAATATTTTGCTAAGGTTCCATTTATTATATTTACCCTATTTATTAACTCATTTATAGACTAAAACCTACTTAATTAATCTCTTAACCATAGGTTTACCCTTCAACTAACTTCAAACCATGATTATTTATCCCAATTAATCCATAAACTAATCTTATAACTTTCCATAACCCTCTAGATTTATTAATTAATCCTTAATTAACCTTGGAATTAAACTTGAACACTATAAAACATGATCAAAACCTACAATTGACCCTTAATTACCCTTGCATTTACTTTCAAAACATAGACAAACCCTTAACTAACCCTTGATTTTTCATCTATACCCTTGATTTTTCATCTATACCCTTAATTAGAAAATACCTAGATAAATATTTCCCATCTTGATATTAATCATCAAACTTCTTTGTCCTGCAAAATTAAAAATTCAAACATTAGTCAAAATTATCATAATTTAGCCAAACTTATTCCAATCAATTAATCTTTTAAAGCTTACGACGCCATAGCTACGAGTAGAAATATCAAAACGGACCAGTGCGTAACCCTAACATCAAGAAGTCACAAGACTTGCTAACAAACGAATACAAGAAGACATCGAAGGCCATATTGGCGACGAAATACCAGAGAGAGAGTTTTCATTAAACATTACCATATTTATACAAATGGTGTGGCCTTAAAGGCTCTTCCCACTCAGCCTTCTCCCAACCCTCCAATTGATCCTTAGTCAATAAATGAAAGTGTACCCAAATGTGCCCTTAACAGGAGGAATTATCAGATTTGAAGAATTGGATGAAGAGAGATGCTCAAGCTAGGAGCATTATCTATATGGAAGTCAATGATTACTTGCTACCTCACATTAGAGGTCTTGAAAGTGCAAGTGATAAATGGAATTCTTTGGAGAAGCATTTCCAAAACACCACAAAGTCAAGGAAGGCATCCTTGTGGGCATAATTTACTACATTCAAGAAGAAATCCTCTCAATCCATCTCAGATTATGTAACCAGAATGAAGGACATTGCAGATGCATTAGGAGCTGTTGATGAAGACTTAAGGAGGATAAATTGGTAAGGCAAATCCTCACAGGTTTGAGAGGTGATGACAAATGGAAGCCATTCATTCTATCTACTGAATTATCACTTGATCATTTTACTCCTGATTTAAATCAGTTGCTAGGACATATGTTAACCTTTGAGCAGGATGTTAAAGGTGAAGGTGACAAGAGCACAGGTCATGCAATGTACTCAAAGGATAAGAAGAAAAATAGCAAAGGAAAGCAACAAGCAAATGAAGATGAAGGCACAACTAGTCAAGCCAACTTCCTAAGAGGAAGAGGAGGTGGCAAAGGTAGAGGAAGAGGCAGGAATAATAAAGATGGAGTCAAAGCTTGCTGGATTGTGGTAAGACAAATCACTTAGCTAATGATTGCTGGCATAATACTCAGAGTAATGGTGGATATAATCAGAACTTTAATTCAAGAGGAAGAGGTGGCAGAAATCAAAGAGGTAACTTCAAAGGAAGAGGTAGTAGGGGTTACTTTGGAAGAAATGCAGGTAGAGGATTCCAAAGTCAACAATACAATAATACCTACTACAATTATGCTTCAAATCATAAGGAGGATTCAACATTGATAATGAATGCAACTTGTGAAAGGCAAAGTGAAGACCAAAGAGTCTTCTACATTGACTCAGGGTGTAGCAATCACCTGAGTGGTAACATAGCATTGATGATTGATTTGGAAAATAAGGTATCTAATCATGTTGTTCAAATAGGTGACAATACAAAGCACAATGTGAAGTCAATTGGATCAGTGAAGGCCAAGGATGGTAGCACCCTCTTGATTAAGGTGTTGTATGTTCCTACAATTCCTAAGAATCTAATAAGTGTAGGACAAATTGTTGAAAAGGGTTATGAAGTTATCGTAGCCCATATACCTTGGAATCTTCGCCCTATACCAGTTCCAAAGGCTCATTTACCAGAGCTAATGAAACTACTTAAGGAGAAGATGCATATGAAAATTTTAGAACCTTCCTCCGCACCTTATTCCAATAGATGCTTTACTGTTCCTAAAAAGAATGGAAAGCTTAGATTTATCCAATACTTAGAACCCATAAATAAAGTTACAATTAGGAACATGGGAACTGGCCCTATTGTAGGAGAATTTGTCAAAGCTTTTGCTGGGCATTCTATCTATTCTATGGGTGATTTATTTCCAGGTTATGATCAGTTCTAGTTTGCTACTGAGAGTAGAGATGTTACTATGATGAAGACTTCTTTAGGATTAGTTCGTATGTGTACTCTTCCTCAAGGAGCTACAAATTCGGTAGCACATATGATGAACGCAATGAATATGGTTCTTCATGATTTTATTCCTAATGTGACCATGTCGTTTATAGATGATATTCCAATTAAAGGCTATGAAGAAAAAGAAAAAGATGAAACATTAGATTCTTTAGGTTGTAGAAAGTTTGTATCTAATCATATTTTAGATTGTGAGAAAATTCTAAAAAGATTTGAAGAAGTAGGATTAACTTTTTCCAAAAATTAGTTTTTGGAGTTAATGAAGTTTTAATTGTAGGTCATTTATGTGGTTACTATGATCGTAGGCCTTATCCTCAAAAAGTAGATGCTATAAATAAATTATCTGAAACTTGTAAGAACATTAGTGAGGTTAGACGTTTCTTAGGAGCATGTGTTTTTTATGCTATTTGGATTCTGCATTATGTCCATGTAGCTAATCCATTGTATGATTTACTTAGGAAAAATAGAAAATTTAAATGGGCTGAAACTCATGTTAAAGTAATGAAGAAATTAAAAAGTTTACTTTCTAATGCACCTGTTTTACAATGTGTAGATTATTCAAATAATAAGCCAATTATTTTAATTGTAGATACTAGTCCCATAGGAATAGGATGGGTAGTAGGTCAAGATGATAGTGAGGGAAATAGATTCGAGGCTAAAATTTTACATGAAACTCAAAAAAATTATCCACAAATAAAACGTGAATTATGGGGTTTAGTTACTGCATTAAAGACTGATAAAGAGTATTTTATAGGAGCTAATGTAGTAATAGAAACAGATTGTTTACCATGAATAGGAATGATTACTAATTGTTCTTCTCTTGATATATCTATGTTAAGGTGGATATCTTATATTAAGTTTATTAATCCTGTTTTAAATCATATTTCTGGAAAAACTAACTCTCTTGCAGATATGCTTTCTAGGGCTAAGTTTGAAGATGATGACATGACTGAACTGAATTAAATGTGATTAATTATATTTCTGATGTTTATGTGTATGAAAAATTTAATGAAAATGAATATGAGGGAATTTGGTATGATATAGGATATTATCTTAGCACTTTGAAGCAATTACCTGTTTGGTCAGCTAAAAGATTTAGAGACGTTAGGAAACGTGCATTTAATTTCTTTTTAAAGGATGGTTTTATTTGGCGTCATGCAAAAGGGAAAATTAGATATCCTCAACGAGTTTTAGGAAATAAAAATCTTCAAAATAGAGTTATGATAGATATGCATGAAACTCTTTGGGCAGGACATAAAGGCTTCTATGCGACTTATGATAAAATTAGAGAAGCTTATTGGTGGTCAGGTATGTATGTGAATATGCGTGACTTTGTAAGTTCTTGTACTACTTGTCAGGTACATTTGTCAATTAGACATAGAGAACCTCTGCACCCTACCTATCCTCCTTGTATTCATTACAAGTGGGTAGTTGATTTAGTGACCATGCCTAAAGGTTTAGAGAGGATGAGATATATAGTTTTAGCTAGGGAAGACTTGACTAGTCATGTAGAGGGTAGAGCTCTTCGTATTAAAACTACTTATAATGTATGCAAATTTTTGTTAGAAGAAGTTATTTCTAGATTTGGCTATGTAGAAAAGATAGTAGCTGATAGGGGTGAGTTAGATGCTAGAGAGGCTAGAGAATTCTTTGACCAGCATGGGATTCGTCTATGTCTCACTACTGCTTATAATCCGGAGTCTAATGGTAAGATTGAGCGGGGTCATCCCTCTATTGTGAAGGCAATTTCTAAGGCCTGCAAAGGTGATACAACACAGTGGCCTAGATTCCTTCCTTTTGCACTATGGGCAGACAGGATGACATATACTAGATCTACACGATTTATGCCTGCAGAACTAATGTATTGTCAGAAGCCGATTTTTCCTATCCAGACCCAGATTATTTCATGGACGACACTTCTGTGGAATAATGAGATGACTCGTGAAGATCTGATTTCTGTTAGGATTATGCAGTTAAATATAGGAAATAAAATGATTGAAGAAGTTGTACAGAAAGTTAGAGAATCACGTCTTAAAAATAAAATCTATTTTGATAAAAAACATAAACTTAGACCTCGTACTATAGAAGTAGATGATTGGGTATTTGGTTTACGATAGTACTTTTGATACACAATATGATGCTAGAAAAAAATTAATTAAAAGATGGTTTGGTCCGTATGTAGTTGTAACTGTATTTGATAATGGTACATTTAAACTTAGAGGATTTGATGGTTCTTTATTGAAGAATTTGATTGTAGGAAAAAGAGTTAAATTGTTCAAGAAGAGAAATAATGAAGAATATGAAATTGATGAGATTGATGCTGATGATGATGCTGATGAAGATGGAGATGATGATTAAAATATTTATTTAAAATCAGGTGAAACAATTTTGATTAAAGATTCTTTGATTTTTTGTGTATATGCATGACATTACTGCATTGATTAAAAGGATATGTTCAAATTTATTTTAAAAAAATCCAAGTTGAATAAGATGTTAAAATATATGATATATTTATGATTGAAGCATGAAAACTTGTATTTATATGAACTGAGTCAGATAGTTAAATAGAAATTTTGGAATTGGAAGCTTGTGAAAGAAATGGTAGCATTATTTTGAATACATGTATATGCTGAAAATTTTATCCATTAGTAAGTAGGATTTTTGTATCTTGCATTTTATTCCTTATGAGATCTGACCTCTAAATGAATTAAAAAAATAAAACTTCATACCCAATTAGCATATATATATATATATATATATATATATATATATATATATATATATATATATATATATATATATATATATATATATATATATGTGTGTGTGTGTGTGTGTGTGTGTGTGTGTTTGTAGTTGGTGCGCTATGTTGGGCTTGTAGGCAGGTGGAACAACCTTGGTCAGGTGATCAAGGCCATGAGCTGACACTAGTTTCATCATAGGCCTAACCTTTATGTTATCATGCGCCTGCATGGGTCGGTAGGCGGGTGGAGTTCCTCTGGTCGGGTGATCAGAGCCACTAGCTGACGTCAATTTCATGTAGGGCTGACATAGTTTTGTCGTGTGCTATGCCGGGTTGGCAAACAAGTGGAATAAACTTGGCCAGGTGGACAAGTCCAGGAGTCGCACCCAATTTTGGTATAGGCCGATTTGTTAAAAAAAATATATATTATAATAAAAAGCTGAGTTGGGATGAAGTAATAAAGCAAGAAAAAAATGATATGAAAAAAGGAAATGAATAGAGAGTCAGACCATAGGAAATAAAATTAGGAGGCATATAATTCTATTATCTGATGAAAAAAGTTTTGGTATATGCTGTTATGCAAGATAAGTTACTTATTCCAAGCAAGTTACATGAACAGAAGGACTATTGACACTTATGATTTATTCTTATAAATGCTTGTTTAAATGTGGATTCAGAAATATGACATGATATTTATATGACTTATATCTACTTTGTTTTTTTTAGATGATTTGTGCTAATCTTTTTAATTGCACAAAGTATGAATGCATGATAAAATAAAATTTTAAAAAATTTAAAACTTATTTTCAAAAGAATTTGATATGTTCCACTTGAATCTGCAGGTTGGCCCATCGGGACGATGTGCAGGTTTAGTGGGGGCGGATGTCGGAAAGAATCTATTACTCTTATAATATTGCTAAAATTAAAAGATTAATTGATTGATATAAGTTTGGTTAAATTATGATAATTTTGACTAATGTTTGATTTTAATGTTTGCAGGATAAGAAGTTTGATGATCAATATCAAGATGGGAAGTATTATCTAGGTGTTTTCTAATGTAATTATGGGTATAGATGAAAAATCAAGGGTTAGTCAAGGGTTTAACTAAGTTTTGGAAGTTAATTTAAGGGTATTTAAGGGTTAAATGAAGGTTTGATCATGTTTTATAGGGTTCTAGATTAATTTCAAGGTTAATTAAGGGTTAATTTATAAATCTAGAGGGTTATGGAAGGTTAGAAGATTAGTTTATGAGTTAGTTGGGATTAATTAACATGGTTTGAAGTTAGTTGAAGGGTAAACCTATGGCTAAGCCTTAAAATTAGCAATATGCTTTTCATGAGGACCACTCTATAGCATGTCATCAACATACACAACAATGATCAGAAGTACATCATTAGCACGCTTAATATATAAGGTGCTTTCAATTGGACTGTTCTCAAAACCATGTGCAATCAAATAGGCATGTATTTGGTGCTTGCTTTAAACCATATAATGCCTTCTTTAACCTGCATACCTGGTTTTCAAGCCCTTTCTACACAAAGCCACGGGGCTAAAAAACATACACTTCTTCATGCAAATCACCATTCAGAAATGTTTTTTTAATGTCCAAGTGATGTACATTCCAACCATGATGAGCTTCAAGTGCATAGATGCTATGAACAATAGTCATTCGGCAAGTACGAGCAAAGGCTTCATGAAAATCAATGCCTCTTTTTGTGGATAACCCTTTGCAACAAGCTTAGCCTTCTTTCCAGGAGGAAATTCACATAAAGACTAGGTACCATTTTTCATGTTAGCATCATATTCATATTGCATTGAAGCCATCCAATGTTCATAAGTTTGTGCTTCATCAAACAAAACAGGTTCAGTTTCATCTAGATGCAACCATAGCATAGAATTTTGATGCAAAAGAGAGCCTGAACGAGTACAATATAGCAGAGGTGCATCTAATTTGCTATCACGCAAAGTCTACACTAGCCATTTTGGCATAGTTTTTGCCTCCTCAATATTAGCTCTCTCATCAACAAGTGCATCATGCAAATTGGCATCAGAAATGGAATGATCTGGATCATCACATGAAGCCTGCAATGGTGGATAAGATTCCTCATTAGGACCAACACTAGACTGTCCACCTGTAGAAAGAGGCAACAAAGTATCATACATGCCTTTGGAGCTAACAGATGTCTCCTTCATACATGAAATTAAAGGCTAAATAACATCTTCCACAAAACAACATCACGTCTAACCAAAATGAGTTTAGTCTATGGATGATACAGACGATAGCCTTTGCTTTCAGAACTATACCCAACAAAAAATACATTTTACTGCTTTATCATCCAATTTCCTGTGATATTGTTCAGGCACTAATGCATATGCAAGACAACCAAAAACATGCCCATGATCAACAGATGGTTTGCGACCATGCCAAGCCTCATATGGAGTGATAGATTGCAGTGCTTTAGTGGGACACCTGTTTAAGTACATATGTTGCACACATGATAGCCTCAAGCGAGAAACTATGTGTTAAAGCTTGACTCTTGACCATACACCTTGCCATCTCCATGAGTGACATGTTCTTCCATTCAACAACTCCATTTTGTTGAGGTGTTTATGGCACTGTACACTGATGCTTTATCCACCTTCAGCCAGAAATGCATTAAAGTCAGAAGACATTTATTCCCCCTTTTTATCAGAATGAAGGGTGCTCATTTTACATGCTGATGAGTTTTCAGCCAAAACCAAAAACTATTTGAAGCACATAAACACTTCGGACTTTGCTTTCAATGGATATACCCATGCATGCCTGGAAAAATTATCATTGAAAGTCACAAAGTATAGATACTTTCCAAAAGAGGGTGTGTGCATAGGACCACATAAATCACTATGAACAAGTTGCAATTTTTGAGTAGCCCAAAATGAACCATCTTGTGGGAAGGATGAACGTTGCATTTCACCCAAAATACAACTTTCACAAACATGTTTACCAGGTGCCTCAAGTTTGGGCAAAGAGGATACCATTTTAGATTTCTGTAGGTGTAGCAAACTAGCAAAATTCAGATGACCAAAGCGTGCATGCCAAACCTTTGCATCTGACATAGCCTGAGAATCATGTACTACACATGCTAAATCATTCGCAGATTTTTCATAATCTATGAGCTTATACAACCCACGAGATAAAATGCCAGAAGCAATAATCACATCGCCATTTGACAGATCATGAACTGTACATCTGTCATCAACAAATTTCACAACCAAACCTGACACAAAACTAATTCTTCTTGATCCCTGACACAAATAAATCATCTGACAATGTAAAAGAACTACCATCAGTAGGAGTCAGAATGATCTTACCAACTCCCATAACAAGATAAGGGGAGGTTTTGGCGCATGTAGCAGTATTCCCTATAGGGGTAGGCTTGAGTGAAGAGAAGAAACTATGTTACGAGGTAATATGTTTGGTCGCCCCACTATCAAAGTACCGAACATTTGAGTCTAGTGTAGACATGCACTGCTCATGAGAAGATGGGTCAAAACTACAAACAGTAGTAAACGCCCATTCTTCATCCTGCACAAGATTAGCACACTCTGTTTTCGGTGTAGAGGTTTCTGCGACAACCATTCTGGCCTCTTTCCTCTTTGCCTCTTTCGCAACTAATTTTGGAAAGCTCTTAATGACATGATCATTTGCTTTACAGTATTTGCAAAACAATTTTTGCTTTTCTGATTTCTTCTCATCTTTGTCTTCCTTCTTCGAATGTGTAGCATTTGTAGATTTCTGCTTATGAGTAGAAGAGCTCCATTTTACTTTGCCCTTCTGACTAGCCAGGAAAGCTTGATCTGCAACACGCATAATTGCCTGTTCTGTCTGGATCAATCTTCCTACAATAGAATAGAAACTAACTCTTCAAATGTTAATGCACTTGGATTCCCTTTCATCATCAAACAAATAGTAGAAGAAAAACTTTGACATGAGTCAAGAAGACCATTTAGAATAGTCTACACAAGTGAACTGTCGGGAAGGACTTCAGTAGCAGAAATCAATTATTCCTTCAAATCCTTGATCTTTGTCAAAAAAATATCCATAGAATCACCTTCATTCATGTGCTCACTCTCCAATTGTTTTCAGAGGTAAGCAACACGAGCCTCATTCCTAGCCTAGTACAATGTGGTAAGTGTATCCAAGCATACTTAGCTATTCTGTAAGAGCGAATGTGAGGAAACATCGCATGTTTGATAGACAAAGTTATCAATGCATGTGTCTGAGCATCTTTGCCATCCCAACAAATTTTCTCTAGAGTGGGTGCAACAAAAAACTGTAGCACGAACACGAATCTACAGAATATCACCATCGACGAGGCCATCTGCATCAGCTTCAGTACCTATGTTTGCAATACCTGTATTTATAGGTGTAATAGGATGTCTTTCAACCCCCTTGCACAATATTCCACGATCCTTTTATGACCAATACATGACACATCATATAAGCTCTCAACATCCAACATACGAAATACATCACTACTTTCAGCGATGGTCACTGATTAAAATACCCTGATGCAAAAAAATGATTGTATTTGAAAAAGTTGAACAAAACTACCCAAACTAGTTCTGCTAGACCTGCAGCAGACTTCAAGACACTTATACTAGGTGAAACGAAACATGTATATATCTTTGGCACAAAAAGACGAAATAGCCTACACAAGTGTTACAATAGTGCGTTTGGAGCTTAAAACAAACTCAGATCACGATTTCGGCACCACATAGCAAAGTTGTTTTCATCTCTGAAACACCCTGAGTATGCTCACCGAATTTCGTGCAATTATGAGACTACAACCAAAGAGGTGTAGACAAAACCCTAGATGAAGCAGTGACCTATTCTGATACCAATTGTTGGAGTTGGACGTCTACGAAAGCACACGAATAGCACAAGGAAGAAGAAGAAGCTTGGAGCACAACACACAATACAAAATGTATTACCACTAGAATGTACAAAGATAAGTAACCTGTTAGGGCTATATGCATATATACAAGGGGGGGGAGGGGGAACCTCCTAAAGAGGGAAAAAAGTGCCCCGGTGATCCTAGTGTGTTCACACACATCACTACTTGAATATATCAACACCCTCTAGAGCTCACAATATCTTGCCACTAAGCTACACTCTTGTGGTGTCTGAAGAAGGGGAAAGACTAAGGTTGACATTATTTTCAACAAGTTTTGGTCCTCAAAGCTTCTTTCTTTGCTTCGAAAGCCTATATTTTGAAGCATTCTTGGGTGATTTTTCGAGTACTTTCATGCATAGTTATCTACATAGAGGTCCAAGAACATCAAGAAGAGTGTTTTTTGTACTTCTTCGACAATAAACGTTCACCTTTTAAGTTGTGTTTTGAGCCACACTAGTTTATCTACAGGTTTCTTGAAAGGTTTTAGATGCAACGGGAGCGGGAGCGGCCATTGCAAGTCTATGCAGGTTTTTGGAGCCTAAACAACAGAGTTGATAGACACTTGTAGGCCTTGTTGGCTAGTTTTTTGGCTGTGCACTCAGCCTTTTAGTATCACTTTACTGTATATATTGAGCACATATACACTATGTATGCTTCTATGGATATCGCTTATGTATGTCCATGTGGGTATTGATATAGGGGTTATGTTTTTGCATAAAGCCTTTTATGTTTGATAAAGAGGGTCTTGGTGAGGTTTTCTTAACTGGGAGACACCCAAATGTGGGGGTCTCTTCAGTGATGCAGGTGGAAGACTTACCCAGCCTCACCATAGGAGATGTATGATAGTTGTTCATAGGTGCGGGATAAGTCTAGTTGGCTTCTTTTGGGTAATTGATTATATGCAGTGGAGTTAATGATTCACTATGCAGGTAAACATGTTAGTACTTGCAGTTTTATGAGACTTTGACACTAGTCATATGCTAATTTTGTAGAGGATACTCTAGCAAAATTTTTCCAAATATTCTAGCTTTATCAACTATACAATGGTAGACTTACTCCTTGATATACTTATTGGTGTGAGAACATTTATTCTCACAAAGACTGTTGAATTCTCTTCGATAATCTGACACTTGGTCATCCTTCTTTGAGCTTAAGTGGGGTTTGGACTCTTCTAGCTCCATTATCATTCTATTCAATTCTCTACCATCATGGCATCAGAGGTCTCAGGCATGTCTCGTGGATCAGGGTCCAGTGCAAGTGTTTTGAGGAGGAGCTATAACTTGCAAGGTAAAGACCATTTTGAGATCGAAAAATTTGATGGTGCAAACTTTGCTTTATGGAAGAATCAGATTAAAGATGTGTTGATTCAGAGGAGGCAATGGAAGCCAATAAATGGAATCTCAAAGAAGCTTGTTGACATGGATGAAGATGATTGGGATGAGTTAGATGAAATGGCTAGGTCTACCATTTGGTTGCACCTGGCAGATAATGTTTACTTTACAGTATTAGACTATGGAAGTGCAGAGGAGCTTTGGAAGAAGTTATGCAATACATATGAAAAAGACACGGCATCAAATAAAGTGTATATGATGGGAAAGTTATATGACCTTCACATGAAAAACATAGATAGTGTTGCTGCTCATCTAAATGAGTTTGATACTATATTCTCCTAGTTATAGGCTCAAAAAATGGATATGGACAATGAAATGAAAGCAGTCTTGTTGTTATTCACATTTCCATCATCATGGGATATGTTTTGCATGGCTATTAACAATAGTGTACATGGTGGTAAAGTGGTCTATGATGACATATCTGGAGCACTCTTGAGTGAGGAGATTCGTAGAAAATCTATGGTTGGCACTCGGAGTGGAGATGAATATAATGTCTTACCAAGGAAAGAATCAGCAACATGGCAAGAGCAAGAACAAAGAAAAAATGGTCAATGGAATAAGAGTAGAAATGAATCAAGGAAGAGGGATATCGAATGCCATTATTGTCATAAGAAAGGACACATGAAAAAATATTGTTATGCACTAAAGAATGCTAAAGGTAAAGAACAGAATGTTGATGGGCATGTTAAACAGCTACTTGCACCATTTACTTCGACAGTGAATATTGAAGAAATTAATGCTATTTCAGATGATGTTTATGTGTTGACACTTGATAGTACTGTGCCAACTAAGGCTCTTATGGCTGATTCTCTTTCCCACACATGGCTGCTAGATTCTTGTGCTTCTTTCCATGTGATACCACATAGAGAATGGTTCTCTAACTATGTAGCAAAGTCTCTTGGTACCATGAGACTTGGTGACTCTTACCAATGTGACGTTGTGGGGATTGGAAATGTGGTTGTGCAGTTCATTGATGGTTCAAAATTTACTATGCATAATGTACACCATGTACCTCATTTATCATGCAGTTTGATGTCAGTTGGTCAACTTGATGACCTTGGTTACAAGGTGGTCCTCTATGCTTAATCCTTTCGCATATCAAAGGGCAATATGGTCATTGCAAAAGGAAGATAAGTTGGCTCATTGTATCCTTTATTTGTATCAATGAAAGAACACTTGTTAGCTATTACTCAATAGTCTTTGGCTTGTATTTGGCATGGTCATTTGGGCCATATATCACATAGTGGAATGGAAAATCTTTCTCATTCTGGCTACTTACCTATGTTATCTTTCTTTGATTTTTCATTTTGTGAGCATTGTCAATATGGAAAGCAAACTAGGAATGTGCACAAGACGCACATTGACTCTTCAATTCAGCTTTTAGATCTCGTTCATACAGATGTGTTTTGTCCTATGCCCACAAGGTCATTAGGAGGTTCTCTTTACTTTGTCACTTTCATGCTACTAGAAAAGTCTGGGTATATCCTATCAAAGCAAAGAATGAGGTACTCCCTACTTTCAAAAAATGTCTTGCTTCAATTGAGACTGAAAAAGGAACAAAACTTAAGACTTTACATTCAGATAATGGGGGTGAGTATACCTCACATGAATTCATTCTTTTTTGTCAGTCTAGAGGAGTTCATAGAGAGTTTACAGCTCCACATACCTCGATACAAAATGGTGTAGCTGAAAGGATGAATAGAAATATTTAGGATAGAGTAGTTTCTATGCTACATCATGCAAACCTTTCACAAGGCTTTTGGGCAAAAGCAGTATTGACTACAGTTCATGTGATTAACCTTTCACCTAGTACTGCCAAAGGTCTAAAAGTGGCACAAGGGCTATGGATAGGGAAGCCACCATATTATGATAATCTTCGAGTCTTTGGGTGTGAAGCATATGTTCATATACCTAAGAATCTTAGACAAAAGTCGAACCATAAGTCAAAGAAATGCATTTTTTATTGGATATGGTCAAGAAGGACAATTTGGATATCACTTATGGGATCCTGAAACACGATCAGTGATCAGAAGTAGTGATGTCATTTTCAATGAGTTTAAGATGCATAAACAACCCATTAAGGAGGTTGAAGTGAGAAGAGCGATTTTTGAGGATACTAGTCCTCCAGTTAGCATGCATAAAAATGGTGCACATAGGGATGTTCAAGAGAATGTCTGATTAGATCAGTCTGCAAATGTTCTTGTTCAGCAATCATTGAGATGCTCTACACGTGTCTCACATCCACCTGATATATATGTTCTAGGTTTGGATTTTGTTATGCTAACAGATGTTGGTGAGCCTTCTTGCTACAAAGAGGCTATGCAAACAACGGATCATGTCAAGTGGGAGAGTGCCATGAAGAGTGAGTTGGATTCTATTCACAAGAATGGTACTTGGGATTTAGTACCGTTGCCAAAGGGTAGGAAAGCTTTACCATGTAAATGTGTATATAAGCTGAAATTCACATTAGATAGCGCTTCTCCAAAGTATAAAGCACGACTTGTTGCAAAGGGTTTTAAGCAACAACATGGTGTTGATTTTGAGGAAATCTTCTCTCTAGTGGTCAAGATGACTACCCTGTGCATTTTGCTTGGATTTGTTGCAATGGAGGATTTAGAGTTAGTACAAATGGATGTGAAAACTACTTTCTTTCATGGAGATCTTATAGATGAGATCTATATGGAACAACCAGAGGGTTATGTAGTTCCTGGCAAGGAAAGTCTAGTTTGTAAGCTCAAGAAGAGCTTGTATGGACTTAAACAGTCCCTTATACAATGATACCAAAAGATTGATGCTTTTATGAAGTCTCAAGGCTATTCTCAAAGTAATGAGGATCATTGTCTCTACACAAAGAGATGTTCAGATGGCAGTTTGATATGCTTGATACTTTATGTCGATGATATGTTGATTACTGGGAAGTCCTCTTATGACTTGTCGATTCTCTAAAAGAATTTGAGTCAAACATTTGATATGAAGGATTTGGGGGATGCCAAACATATTCTTCACATGCACATTACTCGTGATAGGAGTAAAAGATGCATGTACTTGTCTCAAAGTGAGTACATCTCCAAAGTACTTCACAGGTTCAATATGCAGGGTGGAAAGGCATTGAGTACACCTTTACCCACATATGTGAAATTGAGCAAGGATGATTGCCCAAATCAGATGAGGAAAAGGAATTCATGAACAAAATTCCCTATCATTCTGCTGTTGGTAGTCTCATGTATGATATGTGCAACAAACAATGAATTACGACCATCACGTGCTAGAGAGATAACTCTCCTCCCAACCAAATGCCTCTATATATAGCTCTCTCCAGGGGGCTGCCTTCTTGGGCAGGTGGATACTAACCATCCATGTGTCGGCCATGTAACTGCATGTGAATGTAAGGAATTGAACTCACAACCTCTTGGTTAAGAATGTGATGGGCTAACCACTTGCCCCAAAAGCCATGGTTGAGGATTACTTCCTAATCCTCTCTCTTAGGATGTAGTTCAACCATCTCCTTTCTGTCAAGTATGTGGTTCAATCATCTCCTTCCTATCACTTTATTACACTATGGTAGCTATGAGACCAAACATTGCATTTTTAGTGGGAGTTGTGAGAAGATATATGTCTAATCCTGGAAAGAAACATTGGGAAGACATCAAGATGATTTTGAGATATCTAAGTGGCACTAAGGATAAGTGTCTATGCTTAGGTAGAGTGAAAGCATCCATTATTGGTTACACAGATTCTGACTATGATGGTTGTGTAGACAATCATAAGTCTACATTAGGGTACATTTTTCATTATACTAGAGGTGCTATCTCATGGAGATCTCATCTTAACGAATGTACAACTATTTCCACCACAAAAGTAGAGTATATTGCAGCATTGAGACATGTAAGGAGGCATTGTGGCTTTCTTGTCTTGCTTGTGATATGGGTTTACCTCAGCATGTACCTCGTTTGCTCAGTGATCGTCAGATTGCTTTGGCTAAGAATCCCGTCTATCATGCAAAGAACAAGCACATTGAGGTGATGTATCATTTCATTAGAGATTGCTTAGCCACTGAGCACATTATTCTTGAGAAGGTTCACACTCGAGATAAGGTTGCATATGCTTTGACTAAAGCTCTACCACAAGGTAGCTTTCGACACTATTGTCACTTGATGGGGGTTACTTGATTCATGATCTTACACAATGACTTGTATACTATGAAACATGCCCATAACGTGGGAGGTATAATTTATATACTTACGCTCAGGTATTCTTTATCATTCTTTATTTCTCTCCCATAGTTACTTTGGCCATATTGGCCTTTAGTGGGAGATTGTTACCGTTAGTGTCCATGTGAAAGGCCAAATGGCCACCAAGCACTTCTTCATATATGTTATTTAATAAAACATATAGTGGTATGATCAACCACACATTGTAAGTTTGACCGCATTAGACCAAGTTTTGAAAACTCTAATGATACATCTTATGTTTGCAGACTTAAGAAAGCATTGTATGGATTGAAACAAGCTGCTAAAGCTTCAAATTATAGGTTGGTTATATATCTTCAAGATCAAGGGTTCAAGCCTAGCAAATCTTATCCTTCTTTATTCATCAAAAGGGATCACAATGAGCTTATCTATCTATGAATATATGTGGATGATATTATTGTGACAGGTGATTATCTGAATGGGATTCAAAGGATCAAGAGACTCATGCAAGAGGAGTTCAAAATCATTGACTTAGGTGAGCTCACATATTTGCTAGGTATGCAAGTGATTTATACAGATGAAGGGATGTATCTAGCTTAGAGAAAATATATTCAATACCCACTTCACAAATTGAGAATGGAAAACACCAAGATTGCAGGTACGCCTTTGGAAATGAATCACAAATTAAGTGTATATGAAGGTGAGAAAATTGATGATCCTAAAGAGTATCAAAGCTTACTTGGTATCTTGATATATGCTAGTCACACAAGACCAGACATATCATATAGTGTGGGAGTTCTTAGCTAGTTCGTGCACTCACCTAGAAGGCCACACATGGATGCTGAAAAGAGAGTACTCAAGTACCCCAAAGCCACACTTAATGAAGGTATCTACTAACCGTACTCTTCAGATTTTGATATCAAAATCTATTCAGATCCGAATTGGGCAGGAGAAAAGGATGATAGAAGAAGTACCTCTAGGTAGTTGGCATTTTCAAGTTCAAAATTGGTGTCATGGGTTTCCATGAAGCAACCAACAATTGCTTTATCTTCAATTGAAGCAGAATATAGAGGTCTAACTATTGCAACTCAAGGAGCATGGCTCAAGGAGTTGTACTCAGATTGGGACTTGTAAGTTCCAAACCTCACTTGGAGATAATGTAAGTTCCATGCATCTAGCTGCAAATCCAATTTTTCATGCAAGGACAAAGCACATAGAAGTCAATTATCACTTTGTAAGAGAGAAGCTTATGGCAAAGGAAATAGACATTTCATTTGTTTCTACTGAGAAGCAAATAGCAGACATGATGACAAAGGCACTTGATGGGATAAAGCTTTGTAGATTCATAGCTATGACATGTATTCAACCTATGATAGAATGAAGATTCAAGCATACTTTAGCTTGAGGGGGAGTTGTTGGAACATCAAGCTTGCATTATGCTTGAGGTGAATATTCTCTTCATCAAATCCATCATTTTGATGGTGCCATATATGTACTTTGAAGAATAGCGCTTATGTGCACATTATTTCTTTGTATTTATTGGTTAATCACTTATGATCATTTCTTGTAAGGTTCAAGGTATTTGCCTTTGTAAAAGGAAAGAGGAAAAGGAAAGAGTAAAAGGCTTAAAAGCCACGAGTTAGAAGTGGTTAAGATTGATTCTCAATCAAACAATCAAGAAGTAGATATGACTTCATTTTTCTCTTTTTCTAGATTGTAAGAAAAGATTCCAATCAGTCTGGCCTAGCAGACCTGCCTAATTTTGAATTGGAATTCTCATGGCTTAGTGCTATTAATAAAAACCTAGTGCATGTCAAGACTTACAAAATTAGAAAGCTAGAGCTGAAAAAGGAAAAAGGGGATACGAAGGAGCACGAATTCGTTTTGTTTTTCTTTTTTCTATTTATAATTAAGCAAACGATGATAATTCTCCTCACACACACACACACACACACACACACACACACATATATATATATATATATATATATATATATATATATATATATATATATATATATATATACACACACACACACACGCATGCACAAATAAATAAGCTTAGAGAATTTCAATAGGAGATATAAAAGTAATACCTATCAAGCCCTACATCTTGAAAAATAACAGCAAATTGCCTATTCTTTCAATTAAAACTAGTATGCGTACAATGTTCATAAGGTCTTGAACAATAACTAAATCAACCCATTCATACTTTTCAACAACAATAATAATAAAGACTTTATCATCATATTTATCATTATGATCGAGAACCATATTCAAATCATTAAGTACTAGAAGAGGTCCATTCATCACAGGCAATGTATGCCAGCAAACAACTTATCATTATTAGAATTGGAAGCATAAACGCTAACCAAATTATAGCCACCCATTGCTTCATTCTTATTGTAAGAATAATAGCATAATGGAATAGACCAGTAGATAGATGATGCTATCTGCTTGTGCGATCCCAATGCAGAGATTATATGGTGATCTAGATAGTATCTAGATGAAGGGCTTACTAGTTCACAACGCTATGTAGAGCTACACATGGGCCATGCTTATATGGGAGTCGCTATAGATCAATGTAATCAAGAGAGACAGAATAGTTCACAAAATATACAATCTGACAATATCTTCATGACCAAAAGTCCTACCATTACAATGCTATGGGCTGGGAGTATAGGCCCCTTAGACCCCATAAAAGGGAACTAGCCCCCCTTTGAACTCCCCCCATTGAAAATCGTGCGGTGCCACAAAGTTTTGACTTGAATGGCAACCCAATGACCCAAAAGTTTATACCCCACCTAACCTAATGGCTAGGCTCACAAAGATCATCTATTACCATCAATGGTAACACACAAACCTCATCTAACTTGGAAGTTAGGGTTCCACAAATGTTCGCACTCTAACAATGGTTTCTCCTCATAATGGGGGGCCTTACAACACCATGGATAATTTATGGTCACTTGAAGGTGGAGTATTGAGTATATCTAACACCCCCCCCCCCCCCCAGTGGCCACCCTAATGAACTACTTACTTAGTCTAATCCCAAGATTTGGAAAGTGTCAATGAAGTTGATCTCTCCCAAGGGCCTTGTTGAAGATGTCTGCTTCACTTTCTTTAGTTCTACAATACCTTATCTCCACGACCCCATCCTAAATCAAATCATGCACATTTGATACTGAATTTCTATGTTCTCAGTATGTGCATGGAAAATAGGATCCTTGGCAATGGCCATGAAATTTTGGTTGTCATAATTCAACCCTATAGCCTCCTATCCCTATATTCCTATGTGCCATAGGATCCTCCTCAACCATACTGCTTCACATGTTGCAACACATGCTGGATTGTACTCAACTTCAGTAAAAGAGATTGCTATAGTCGGTTGATTCTGACTAATCTAAGATAAAATCCTATATCCTAAAGAAAAACAATACCCAAAAACTGATTTTCTAGTATCAATATCTCCTTCGCAAAATGAATCATAATATCCAATTAGATAAGATCCTTCTTCATAGAGAATAACATAATCAATGGTTCCTTTCACATACCCAAGTAACCACATTCTTGCCTTCCAATGAGTTTGGCAAGGCTTATTAGAGAATCTGCTTCCTACTCCAACATGATAGGAGATATCTGGTCTGCTATTGCATAAGTACATGAGACTTACAACTAGTTTCCTATATCTTCTAATGTCCACTAGCCACAACTCCTCTTCCATGAGTAAGACACTGAATTCTTTAAAAGTTAGAGGTTGAGGTTTGATTTGAGTATCAAGTGTAGTTATCGAACCATCAAACTTTGCTGGACAAATCCAAAGACAATATCGAGCTAGATCCTTGCTTGAATTTTGTACACCTTCTCCCACCAATTGATCTCGTAGATTCTTTATGTGAGTGATAAACTCCTTTGTAGTATCACCATTAGCAAACTTTTCTCCTACTAACTGATTCTCCAAGTTCTGAATCCATGGCTGATTACGAATTTCATATTGATTTCTCAATATGTTCCATGCTTCAAAAACCTTGGTGTTATGCTAAATGAGAGTCAGAACACTATCACTCGTACTTGTAACTAGAGCACAAAGTGCATCTGCATTTCTATGTATCCAAGCATGTAGAAGATCAACATCAAGAGGAATCATTCGACTATGATTATTTGGATCAGAATTTCTTGAGGCTCGTGATCAATCCCAAGAACAATCTCTAGGAGCTCATATGAATCAAGGATAGAAGTGATTTTAAACTTCCACAAGGTGTAATTCATACCATTAAGCTTACATTTTGTGAAGGCTTGTGGTCATATATGCAACATTGGAATGAAAGACATCATTGCTGCTCTTGCTTGTGCTCCACCTACTCTCTTGTTGGTGAACCTCCTCAAATCCTAGTCGTAGATGATGACACACTACTTGACATCTTCTCTATTTTGGCATTCAAGCCTTTCCAATCTTTGCATTTCTACTTTTGCACCACCTGCAACCTCCTTAGCTTTGATACCATGTAAGAAATAGTAGCATAATAGAATAGACCACGAGATAGAGTTGAGAAAATAAGATAGACAACGAAAGACATAGGCTGAGAGATAGAGAACTCAAATTCTCAAATCGTAAAAAGTAATGCAGCTAAAAAGATGGTTATATCCACTCATGAGCTCCCAATGTGGAGCTTCGATGATGATCGAGATAGAATCTAGATGAGGAGACAAAATAGTCAACAAAATATAGAATCCGATAATATCTTAATGACCATAAGTCCTACAGTCGTGGCCCTATAGGCTAGGGGGATAGGCCCCTCAGGCCCTGCAAAAGGGGCAAGCCCCCCTCTGCACTCCCCCCATTAAGGTTCGATGAGGAAACCGCATAGTGCCACAAGGCCTATATTTTCACCATGAATGACAACCCGATGGCCTGGAAGTTTATGATCTACCTAACCTAATGGCTAGGCTCACAAAGATCATTTATTACCATCAACAATCACACATAGACCTCATCTAACTTGGAAGTTACGGTTCCACAAATGTTTGGGTTCTCAAAATGACTTCTCCTCATAATGGGGGCCTTACAACTTAGAGCACCATGGATCATTTGTTGTCATTTGAGGGTGGAATATTGAGTATATCTAACACTACTAACAAAAGAATGAAATTCTAGATGACTTATCTTGTTTGATATTCGGATTGTTGTACCTCCATGACAATAATCATGAAGAATAGTGTATCGCTCATGACCTTGGGGATCTAAGGAGTACTACTAGAAATCTTGAGTTCTTGAAGACAAATGAAGTAAAAAATAAACGATAAGTCATGGAACCAACTCTTAATGAATTGAATTGTAACATGGTCAATAAGACACCTATACTCAAGAGAAATATCTCTAATACAACACATTCTCATTTCTTATAGTTCTTTGAAGGTTTAGAAATATCTCTAATACAACACATTCTCATTTCTTATAGTTCTTCGAAGGTTTAACGAGAGCCACAAATAATCTCATAGAATTATTGGTCCCCACTTTCCTTTTGGGTCTTTGAGGCTAGATAGAGTGGGGGACATCCTCATCAACTCGAGTCATTAGGATTTTATTTGAGTCTTGTGGAGCTTGAGATAGACCATCCATAGCTTGTTGATCCAATACCTCAAGCTTAACAAAAAACATAATGTCATGTTATCCTAATTGGTGATTAAATTCTTTTAAACTATGAGAGTTCCAACCATCATTAGAAAATTGTTCTACATGACTAGGGTGATCATGACTAGTAACACCACCTATTAGCCTTCTCTCGAATACTATATGAAATTCAACATGCTTAGTGCTAAGATTATTTGTTTTCCCTAATAAAAAAATTACCTTTTATTTGTTCCCTAGAGTAGTGGGCTGAACGTGAGACACATTAGGAGTTAAATTTTCTTTATCTACTTTAAATTGAGAGAGAACAATACTCGTATCTCCTTGAATCACCGCTTTGGAGACATCTATTTCAGCAATTGGGAGTCCCATTTGAGATTAATTTTCCCCTCTTTTTTATTTTTGCTTCTTTTTGCCCTAAAACTTGTCCCAACATAGAATCTCTGCTGCTCATAAAAATCCACCGCAAAGTCAAGCAAATCAATCCATAAAGTAACTCTAGTGGATTTGGCAACGTTAGAGTTAAATCCCTTTATACCATTTGAAGAAAATAATGGGAATAAATTGCACTATCAAAATTACAAAAAAGAACAAAAGAAGTACTATTTAATAAATACTAAGTATATTAAACAAATAGATGATGAGTTTCCCATTTTTCCGTGATCCATCCACAAAAAATTTCTTGAAAAAGCCTAAAACTATGACAACCTTCCGATAACAATATGATCCCTAGTTGAAAAATTTAAAAATTCTCTTCTTATACCCTCCCTTGAGGCTAAGCCGTTCCACCCCAAGTTAAAAAATAGAACCTTAATGCTATACACTGTTTATATTAGAAAGTTTTTATTTTACTTTATCTACTAAAAGTATTATCCTATTCATTGTTACTTTATTCTTGTTTCACTTCAACATCTTCTTTCGAGGGCAGGGAACTCCTTCATGCATTAAAAAATTTTCAACCCCACATGTGAAGAATAAAGTAAGAGGTGAAAATGAGCGTAGTCGACGATGGCTCGGATGAAAGACGAAAGAGACGCGAGGTAATCTCCGAGCTCTCTCTCGGTTGACATATCCCGAGAATCTCTGACAAAAATACGTGTCGACCACTCGGATTCGCTCTTCTGCTCCTTTTTGCATCATCACCTTTCAGGTCTGCAACTTTTGCTTTCGTTGCTCCACTTTGGGAATCTGAAGCTCACTCAGTCCAGCGTTTTTCTGTGGGGGCGGTCGATTGTGTTGATTTATTCTTCTTGCAGAGCGCGTGGTTTCTCCTTCCCCAACCAGGCTCTGGCCACCTATCTATGACAGAACAATTTCGGTAGTGAAAATTTCCCTCGACGGTTAGCTCGCCCGTTCATTGTGCAGCGAAACAAATGTTGCCATTCACAGGCTTGCCTTTTATAAGGGCGTAAACTTGCGCTGACGTCTAGGAGAATTGTGAGATCTTTGAAGTTTCTTAAGCTAGAGTGTATACAGGGTCACATTTGCGAGGCCTTTGAAGCACCATAAGCCAAAATCAGCATTGATTTGTTGTCACGAAGCGTTTCTCCATCCATGGAGAAACTGCATACATTGGAGTCACCTATGGTTTATGCATCTGATAGTTTACGGAAAGAAGTCAATTTACGTCGTTATATCTCATTAGATACGGCGTCGGACCTATTTCATCTTTCACCTTTGGCACCACATGATAAGCCTCTTCCTCGACCTCCACCTCGACGAAGCTTCACTGAAAGTGACATGAATATTGTGTCAAATCGGAGGTCCTTCAGAGATGAATTTGAACACGCTGCTGCAGAGACCTACCTCATTACGAAACTTGCTTTTACCTTGCTGAAATTTCTTGGGTAACGTGGACTTTGGATCTAGCTTTCTTTTATTTTTCAAGCAAGTACGAGAGTTTCAAGAGTTTCACCTCAAGATATTTGTCTTTATGGAACTTGAATCTTCCTGGGGGTGCTTCTACATTCTTGCAGCATCGGCTATCGATGGCTGAGCAAGTTGGGTGCTCTCGCTTTCTATGCATTGTTTTTGATGCCGGGTTTTTTACAAGGTTAAGATCTGAAATATTTGTTTTGTGAGATTTTGGAAGTTTGGTTCGGCTGATTATTATTTCTCTCCTTTTAGTGGGCTATTACTACTTCTTTGATAAACGAATCCATCGAAGCATAACATATGGGCCTAATCCAAGAAATCGGTAAATGTTCGTTCTCAATGTTTTCCAGCCAAACTGTGACCCCATGATGACCATTCACTCGTCGACTTATGGTTGCAAAGTGGCATGCATGATCTGATTTCGTTATGCTCTTATCAGATTGGACTTGTATCTACCAGAGAATATGGATTCTCCAAAACCTGTGGTAGCTTTTGTAACTGGTGGTGCTTGGATAATTGGGTGCGCAATCTTTATATTTGAAGCAAACACTCCTTTATGCTGGAAATGAGAGGTTTAGGCGCGTAACACTTCGAGCTACGTGTTAATGCTATTGTCTACAGTTATAAAGCATGGGGCTCTCTTTTGGGGCTGCAATTAGTTGAAAAGGACATTATTGTGGCGTGCATAGACTACAGGTATGTGGAAGGATCTGACAGGTTGATTGATTGAATGAAGGTGTGATGTCAAGTCATTTGCTTTCCTTCGTAATCAGGAATTTTCCTCAAGGTACCATAAGTGATATGGTTGAGGATGTAAAGCAAGGGATTTCTTTTATTTGCAATAATGCTGCTAGCTATGGTGGGGATCCTAATAGGTTTGTTTCCTTATTTTAATGTGTTTCTGCTATCAAGCTTTCAAGTTTCTACATCGTGGGTCAGTTTCGTTCATTTCAGATTATATCTAGCTGGTCAATCTGCTGGGGCACATCTTGCAGCATGTGCACTGATTGAGCAAGCTATTCTTGAGAATAAAGCTAAATCTGTGCCTGAAGAGAGTCAGATTGATATGAAAGAAAAGGAATTGTCTTGGAGAGCTACTCAATTCAAGGCTTACTTTGCTATTTCTGGCGGGTGGGCATGTGGAATAAACCTGCTAGTATTATTTATAGCTGTTCTTTTTTTGGTTTAGTATGTATACATTTGAAGATTTTCTTTTTGTATCTTTCTGTATACAGATATAACCTTACAAAACTTATAAATCATTTTCATGAGAGGGGCTTGTATCGGAGCTTGTTCTTGAGGTGTGCATCTTATTTCCTTTATCATTAAAGTTGTTTTGAGTGCTTTTTTTTTAATGTTCTTTATGCATTAATAATGTTTGAAGAGAAGATAATGCATCATTACTAGGATTCGCAATACATTCTTTTGGTGGTGGTAGGATGCTGAAGATGGAAACCATCATTATATGGTGGAAAATAATGAAAAACCCCTTCTAGAAACAAGGATTTAGGCAGAGTTTTGATGGTTTGTGTGTTTGTGGTGCATACCCAATGGTTATTGAAGGAGGAAAAGGTTCTAGGCCTCATGGGTTGTGGTAATTGGCTGAATCAATGTGGTAGATTAGTCAATCTTGACATTCATTAGAGATTGGGTTAATATGATGGATTATTTATCCTTGTGAAGTCTGGAGATTAAGAAACATGGTTGAAATATCATACAAGGTAGAGAGAGAGAGAGAGAGAGAGAGAGAGAGAGAGAGAGAGAGAGAGAGAGAGAGAGAGAGAGAGAGAGAGAGAGAGAGAGAGAGAGAGAGAGAGAGAGAGAGAGAGAGAGATGAACATCCTCAAAAAATAATCGAAGTCATGTATGAGAGCAAAAACTTACATAATGGTGAAAATGATGCAATGTTTGTGTAAGATAAAGGAGGAAAATAAAGAACGACACTATTACATTGTATATAGACATTTTGCATTTACTTATAGTGTGTGTAGTAGCTATATGCTATTGCATTTTTATAATTGTCTTCTCATCTCTCTATATTGTCATTTATCGCTCTTGATCAAGTCAAGATGTCAAGATTTGTTACATGCTAAGGTCAAGTGTTTGAAAGATCTTGGATTAACTTGTGATTATTGTATAGGCCTACCACACTTCCAACATGTCTTGCAACTCTCTACGATGCCTTTTCATTATACACACGTACACACCCCTCTCCCTTCTTCCCCCCCCCTCCCTCCAAAAAAAAAAGGAAAGAAAAAAAGAAAAACATGCATGCATACATTATACATATATACATACATACAAATGTACATATACACATACATAGATACACACGAAGCATACATGCAGATATACACACATACATACAAAGTCCATCCACGTTGAACTTCTTCATGAACTCTTTCAAGATATTCACTAAGATAGTATATGCACTCCTCAAGCATACACCCCTTTGCCATAAATCCTTCTTGTTTTGCTCTTTGTCGTAAATAACTTTTTAATACGCCCAGATTTCTTCTTTAGTTAGGAAAGTTTTCTCTTTTAAATTCACCAAAGATAGATGTAAGGCTCTTTTGGTAGAAAAATCTGCATTACATTTTGATTATTTATGGTTGAAATCCAAGTCTGTAGATATAGATAGTAAAAAGAAACGTTACACTAGAATAGTAGATGAAAACGACATTCTTCTTTGGTTAGCTTTTCTTTTAGAAAACTTGTATATTCTAGTTGGTGATACTTTATTCAAAAAATGTATTGGAATTCCTATGGGTACAAATTGTGCTGTCTTTCTTGCTAATTTTTATCTTTTTACTTATGAATTTGAATTTATGGAAAGGCTTGTTTTAGCTAATATTTGTCCTATCATTATACACAAACTTTCTAATATTAGATGCTTTGTAGTTGATCTTTTTGTTCCCGATTTTAGTTCTTTTCAAGATTTTATGTATTTAGACAATGATGCTTTTGGTGGTGGTA